>JAVDBV010060635.1:0-24665 GCA_032619315.1 Piper longum
AAGACGACGCGACGGTTGCAGAGGAGGAAGGCGGAGAGGAGGACCGGGTGGTCGAAGGTGCGGAAGCAGCTACAGATGCCACTCTCCATGTATTCCGCCGCCGCCTGCCCACGCTGGTGCAATCGTCAAAGTATGAAGCCCCTCCCCTTTGTAGCCAGCGAGAACGCCGCAGGAGAGCTTCGCCGGAAAGGGGCGAGCGGTGGCGTCGGCGGAAGGGCGTGGCTGCGCTCCTCCCCCCACGCTTTTGGTGACCGGGTGCAGTTTGGATTAGTGTCCGTCTCGTCCGATAAGAACTCGGACACATAGAGACTCGCTCGGAAGAGCCGACTTAGTTTGTTCTTACGTGACCGATTTAGTCTTTTAAGTTAATTTTTAGATTAAATTTTTTTTGATAATTATTTCAAATGTCTTTGTAGAGTGAAAAAAAGCCCATATTAATTAATGAGCCCATATAAATAATAAAATATATAATTTAATTTGATATAAAATAAAGAATTTTACCAAAGTTTGACATGTTACAAATCATTTTGAAAGAATAAGGAGCCTACGGGAATATATAGGTATATGAATAAGGTGTTGTAACGTGCATAACTCTTATATTTTAAACTCTAATTAATTTTGATATTTACTTACATTAATTATAAAAGTCTTATTTATGAATTTTATTTGATGATTTAAAAAGATTTTAATAGATAAAAAATTTAAATTTTATTTGATATAAATAAGATTGTCAGACGATAATAATTTTTATGTCGATGTGTAAAGAAAAATTATTATATTTATCCTATATTGGTAGTAAATAATATTAAAACTTATATTTAATAAAAAAAATCGTATTATTTAATATAATTTTTAAATTAAAAATAATCAACAGATAAAACATCGACGTTGGCCTTCTCAGGGACGGAGAACTTGTGCATGAACTTGCCCACCTGCACCTTGATGTCGAGGGACTCGAGGCCGGACATGTCGATGACGAAGGGGTAGGAGTTGGTGAAGTCGGTCTGGGTGTAAGCCATGGCCTTGGCGTCCCGGACGTAGGTCTTGGAGGTCTTCTCCATTGACTCCTCGGGTGTGTCAAAGAGGTGGTTCATAGTGTAAACCAGTGGGTGTGTCAAAGAGGCCAAACTTCCTCACATCCATTGCCGACTTGCGCTAATTAAAATCAGAAAAAGAGATTGGAAAGAAATTGGAATTGGACTGTGGCTGAAGCGTTTAGATCAGATGTGTATTCGACGATCGGTGCGAGGGAGAGGGAGTGGTGGGTGAGGTTTGCATGGGGAGATGGGGATTGACGGTGACTGTGGAGGAATGTGCTGGGAGCTTCTGCAACTCGTTCATGACGATCGGGCTACCACTTCTGCATGGGTCCTCCTGTTTCGCAATCATGTCGAAAGTTAGAGTTAAGAAACATTTTGTTCGCCAATAAAAATTTTATTGTTGGTCTCTACCTTCTTTGAGGTTGTCAAATAATTATAATTGAAATTCAAATGTTTATTGAATAAGCCGACTAATATTTTAGTAATGATAAAATTGATGAAAGACTTAGGGGTGCGTGTGAATCGTATCTAAAATAAGACACTGCCCATGTCCGTAAATTAGCTATTCCTTCGTTTAAAAACAAAACAAAAAGTGAGTTAAAAATTTTGGGTGGTAAATTAAGAATAACTTGCCTCCTTATTATAACTACCTTATATTTGTTTTAAAAAAATCAAAAATTTCTAAACGTCCAAATAATTTCGCAATTAATAATTTAATTAGGTAATTTGATCCCTCAGCCTTGGTAATTTTATTTGTCAATTGTAACAACAATTTTCCTTGATGAAATTGTGATGGCCATTTTGGTGGTGGTGTATTTTGGGGATTGTATTGTATATTCTCAGAGTAATAAAATGGCAAACAATGGCTTGAAAAACCTTACGGCTTACACCGGAGAGTCAAGCAAGACAACTAATTCGGTTAATCCGAGGGTACATCATTTATGGGCCTTTTAAGGCCCATCGAACATATTCTGAGCAAGCCCAGCCCACGATCCTCGAGGCACGACCACTCGCGAGCCTCGCTAGCACTCGTCCCTTCCCCATACCACCACCTTCCGCGCTGTCCTTCCCTTCTCCTCTTTTCGGCGCCGCCGGCGACGGCTTTCTCGTAACCTCCCTTCCACGACGACGACGACGGCCACCACCAGGTGATTCTGTTAATTTAGATTTGAAAGTTTCAATCTTTTGTCATCATCACCAACCTAATTTTTTCTGGATTTTTCCTGATGTAATTTGAACCCAGGAACATGCTGAATTCCGATGGTGGCGCCTTCTTCAACCCTTTGAGCTACAACGAACCGTGTAATCTTCTCCGCCTGTTCTTCTTTGGGTGTTGTTTTTAGTTTGCTCTTGTTCCGTCTGATGTGTGCGGTTTTCGCAGTTAATGGGCGCGCGGCGGGCGGCAAGGTGGAGTTGCAGTGCAACAGCAGTTGCCAGGCGAAGAGGAGGAGGTTGAAGGAGCAGGAGCTGTTTTTGGACAGTTCCCAGATTTCGTCGGTTGATTTCCTGCAGGCGGCCGGGTCTGTGTCGACGGGGCTGGGGCTCTCGCTCGACGATCGGAGGGTCGCCTCGTCCTCTGGGGAGTCCCCGATTTTGGTGTCCTCAGTTGATGAGGAGATTGTGCGCGAGATCCAGCGGCAGGATGTGGAGATGGATCGGTTTGTAAAATTGCAGGTTGCCATTTCAGCTCTTTGATAAATTTTCGTTGCTGTAGATATTAATTGTCTGGTCTCTCCTCTTTTTTTTGGGGGGGGGGCTGTTAGGAAGGTCCTTTTTGTGTTTGCTACAATTGAAAATATGATCTTCATGTAATGAGAAAGACGGCATTTTGGGTCTCTGATGTGTACTTAATTGCGGGGTTATCTGTTGCCGAGAGGCATATATTTAGTTGTATACATTCGATGGTTGCCAACTATGTCATGCTCTCTTTTGTCATCTGTGGACGCTTCCCTTCATAACCAAAATTTCAGTTTGGCCGCTACTGCTGTCGAAAATTTGCTCTAGAACGTTGATATAGTACTTGCAATTGGTTGTTGAGGGTATTGCTTCTATGCAATTTGATTAGGTTCCGCAGAATATATAATGATTTATTGGGCCTTCTATTCATCATGCCCATGGTGCTTTTTGTTGCAAAAATAGAAATTCATTTTACATGCATGTTTGATATTATGAACGTTTAACTAAATCTCGAACTTTATACAAACGTGTAAAGTTCTGTAAATATTGTTTAATGTGTGTTGTTTGTTCTCGAGTCTAGTTGACGTTTCGCAGTGGTCAGTGATATGCTTTCTGAAACGAGTTTCACGTCATTTTAATTTAGGCGAGGCTTGATGTTACTACTCTTTTGAGCTGCAGGGCGAGCGACTGAGGCAGGCGATATTGAAGAAGGTTCAATCTGTCCAACTTCAGGCCCTATCCATTGCTGAAGAGAGGGTGTTCCAGAAACTTCGCCAAAAGGAAGCAGAGGTTGAATCTATCAACGAGAGTAACACTGAGCTTGAAGAGAGGATGAAGCAGCTTACTGTTGAAGCAGGGGCGTGGCAGCAACGAGCTAAATGTACTGAGGGCATGATTACATCTCTTAAATATAATCTGCAACAGGTCGTGGCTCAAAGCCGGGATAGTAAAGAAGGGTGCGGAGATAGTGAGGTGGATGATACAGCCTCTTATTGCAACGGCGGGCCGTCCCTTGATTTTCAACTTCTAGTAAACAAAGATAGTAAGGTTATAAAGGACTTCATGATATGTAAGGTGTGCAGAGTGAATGAAGTATGCATGCTTTTATTGCCTTGCAGGCATCTTTGCCTGTGCAAGAACTGTGAGAGTAAGCTCAGTTTCTGTCCATTATGTCAGTCATCAAAATTTATTGGCATGGAGGTCTACATGTGACAAAACTCAATCGGATTGACTGTGGTATGTTTTTATAGTATTTAGACATGTTGGTACTAGTGATTGTGCCAGGCGTGTTTGTTTAGATGCCTTTATACAAATACATCTGCACTCTATTGTACCTGTAACTTGTTCCACTTAAGATATACCACAATAAAATATCTCACTATTTTATGTGGTTCATGCCGAAAGTGACATTAAAAACTGTAAGTGCATGCAAATTCCTTTATCCATTTACTTCCATTGGTATCTAATATTCCTCGTTATTGCATTGAGGGTTGCTAGGAGTTTCAAGGATAATTGCCCTGCTGTGTCAATAACACCTTACTAGTTTACTGATACTATTCTGACATTTATGTTGCTCGCCTTTTGAACAAATAGTGAATGAACAAACAGTGAATTCGTTCTCTATTTTTTCAAAGTTTTTTTGGTCATTTGTTATCTGTGTTTTTACCTGTATTGCCATCTTGTCTTCCCGTCGCTTGATTTATCTCATATTGACTTGAAAACTGTTTTTTATTTCAAGCAGCCTGCATTGTCGTAGCTTGATCACTCCATAAGTGCATATTTTTCTGTTTTCAGTGTAAGTTCTAAATAGAAAATTTTGAGGTTTATGTACATTTGTCTTTGGAGGAGGAGGATTCTACATATTGACCTGATGCTGAAAGGCCCATAAGTCGTCACCTTCCATATATTTGTTGGCTGTTGCTTTTGTAGTTTTAGTCTGCATTTGAAATGTTAGTCTTGAAGAAGCTGATGGGGCTGGGCTGTTCAGGTGTTCGGAAGACTGCTTAATACTTGTGGAATGTATGAGATGTATTCCTTTAGGTGTCATTTGCTATATGTCTGACAAGTTCATACACTGCAGCCTATGGGGCTTCGCACTTTGCTGCCAGCATAAAATTTACTTATGCACATAAAAAGTGGAAGAAAAATGGGTTAGAATGAGAGTGGTATCAAATAATACCGCAGGGTATGTTAGTGAGAACTATGTTTGCTAACTTTTGATTCAATAATGAAAATGAAATTAGGAAATGCAAACTTTTTTATCCTTATTTCTGTTCACACCTTCGCTGTTGTTCACACCTTTTGTTTTTCTCCGTAGTGTTGTTCTTCAGACCTTGTATGCTTTTCGTTTCCCGGCATTTTTTCGTTTTTGGTGTGTTTATGATTTGGAAAGTGGCTCCTATTCAATTCTATTCCCGCTAAAGTTTCAAATCCTCTTTCTTTCCTAACTTCATCATCTTTCTCAACTTCAATCTCTTGATCTTAAGGAACTCAGTCGAGGTGTAATGGTGAGGGAGGAGTGAATCGACTTCGGATTCGTACCTCTACTATCCTCATCTCCCACCCCTCTCCTCTTCCCTGTTACAGTTGTTTTCATCAATTGGGGTTGCTACCGTGATCTCTGCGGTGTTCTGTAACTGGGTCCACCCGTGTTTTTGTCGTTGATAGCCACCGCTCCATCCATCTCCACAATCCTTCCGACATGAACGGCCGAGTTATTGTTCATTATGTGACGATTGGGAAGTTGCTGACTTGCGGTACGAGTTTCCTGTCTGGGCTCCGGGGAATGTGTCTGGCTTGAGCAGTGACGATCGAGATGGACGAGATTTTGTTTGGCAGTGAGTCGAGGAAAGTGACAGTGAGAGTGAGAAAGATGGGATGAATCTTGACGATCCTAATGCATACCTGAAGCTCAAGGCAAGGTATTACAAGGTGGATGCTTTCCATGGGAAGCCGTCCGGGTGCTTCATATTTGATTTGTGTCATTCACTTGGGAAAAACACCAACGAAATGCTGTGGCTAGGTTGTGTGTCTCTTGCCGATCAATTTGTTCACGAGAAGCTGACAAACGAGAGGTATCAAGCCGGGCTGATGGAGCTTGAGCGGCATGCTAACAGTTCTGGCAAGCTTTTGTGGCTCTTAGAGGTGGCACCAAAATTCGGGCACCTGACTATTTTAGAATTGTTTGTGAGGATGAGCCGAGGCTTGTGCTGCTGCGAGAGGGGAATTTGTTTGATTCAATGGTATGTTCCTCATATGTGGCCACGAAATTGAGAACTTGGAGTGAATAAATTGAAGAAGTTGAAGCTTCTCTTGGCCAGTATTTGGCCTCCATGAATGCCGGCAAAAGTTTCAGTACACGAACAATGAAGTGAAGCTTACGATGAAGGATGAGTTTGAGAGGTTCTTACCACAGTTCGGTTTGGCAGAGTTCTATTACAGAGATCTCTTACAGTTTCATGGGTATTGCTCAAAGGTTTCGGCTGCTTATGCGGTTTATGCAGTTACATCTTTGCTCGACTCATATGCTGAGCATGAAAGTCCATCCTTTGTTGAACAGTTTTGCCTTCCTTGTCCTGCTCTATTTTTGAAGAAATTGGACAAGCTTAGATAAGGAATGCACAATGCTATCCATGTTCAGCGGGCTGTACACTGGCAGGGGACTATTGCAATTACAAAAATTGGTTTATAAGAAGTGGGAGGAAATTTAGATGGGTTAATGTTGAAGATGCTGTTGATGTTTAATTGGTGGGTTATCTTCAACCTTTGACCAAATTCTGCTACTTCTTAATGGATGCTTTGCATGAAAATGGATAAAGATTGAAGCCGATAATCTGTGCATGCTTGGCACAAGAGCCTAATAGGAACCTTGATTGTTGGAGTTTGTAGCAAACCCAGAATAGGGGCAATAGGAAACTCATTTGGCTACGTGTTTAGGGCTGCTGCTGAGGAGATAGGCGTTGAGTGTCGTCATGAGTTGTTTGAGTCTTGTGGATTTAGATACTGCTGCTATTAATTCTTTTATGATCAGGATAAATGAGAAACTTAAATGCCACTCTTGATAGACTTCGTTCTTTTATAAAGTAGTAGGTCTTTTCAATAGTTTGACATCTACTATTTTCAAATCCTTTATCCTATGTGTATCCTTTGTTAGGGGACTGTAGTTATCTGTGAATTTGTTGGGAATTATTCTGGGAAATTACTTTAGCTTTCACTGTTTGTGTTTATGCAACGAAGTTGGTTGCACTAGTGTTCAGGTTTTGATGTTGGTTGCCCAAGAGTTGAATTCTCTTGTTTTGTGTCTCCTTTTTAATTACTTTTTCTTTTACTTTTGCTTGCAGGTCGAATTCATGAGAGGGTATGAAACTACAGATTTAATCAGTCCCATTATTACTTCAAACTCTGCATTCATTCTGAAAGTGATGTCTGTGGTATTGGCAGAGATGCAATCATGAATAATTCAAGGTACACATAAAAGTTAGAAATCATGTTTTTGATGCGTTTTTCCTCCTATATGAATAATTGTGCACCGGCTTAATGCGGACCATAAAACTAGGAATCCTAGAGACATCCTAGACCGGAGGGAAACATGAGACTTTGATATACTACCTACGGCTTGAGAATATATGCTATTACCACGAGTCTCATCTGATTACTGAAAATAGTCATTTCCAGATAAATCATAGAGTTGTTTCATACAAAATAAAATAAAGCCAATGCTCTGTTAGTCGATTAAAACTTTGTTGTTTATGGGATAGGTTGAGACTTCCAGATAACATCTCCTTTTGGTAATGGATGGAAGAAATTACTTATTTCTCAAAGAGAGGTGTTACATCCTATATCTTCAACCCATCTCCCTGGAAGCTGTGTGGCAACTTTGGTCAGTTCTACGGTCACATTTGGATGATTCCAATTTAAAATGGCTATGGCAACTATAAGCTAACTCATTGCCCAGCCATAAGCACTGGAGCCGGGCAAGCACCATAAAGATCATATATCTTGCTTGCATGAAGCCTGTGAAAAAGTTCTAGTAGGTGTAGGTTGGGCTTCTGTATCCAGTGGCAGCCATGGGCCAAGATATCAGCTAACTCGGAACCATGCATGATTGACAACTTGACATCCAATTCTTGAATGTAATTCGAACCATAACGCGATTGGCAATTGGCTGCAAACAGTTTCAAACATTGTTTCCAAATAGAGTCAAAATCCATTTTGAGAGTTTGGACTTACAAAGGTCAGTCGTATAACGTATGGAGTTGGGCACAGGTATGATCAAAAGCTCATTCAAGTCCAACCAGATTTGTTCCTTGTCAAACCTAGAACTTTTCTTGAGAACATTTCTTATCCTAGTCAACGTGTGTAACTTATTTATGGAAAACAAAAGTATCCTAGAGCTTTCTTTAGAACATTTCTTATCCTATTCAACGTGTGTAACTTATTTATGGAAAACAAAAGTACGAGTAACTTTTGATCATTCATCATCGGACTACAGCTAATTAACTGTTGCTATGATCTAAGTGTACATTGCTCTTGAGAAATAATCTAACCGTTTCTGATTCAGAATTTTGTCCATTTTTCTACCAGCCGGCTCTGTGATGTTCCATTACTTGGAAGCTTGTGGGCAGTCAAACTTGCAACCTTCTCTCAAAGGTTAAGGTAAATTTTGAATGTGTAAAGCTGGTTTTTGCTTAAAAGGTTGATTCTACTATGAAAGCTCGTTCAAAGTAGATTTTCTTCTTCAGTGCTTATATCTTTCTTGGTAAGCTTAGTCCTATTCTCTCGACGACATGAACTCATCACGGAAAGGACGGAGGAGAAATTCACCTCTCCTCTTGACCATCATGCGAAGCAAGTAAAAATCATCTTCTGCGTGTAACGCAAATATGCGTTAGCCGTCCCTGTTCACTTATGTTGTCTTTCAAATGATCCATCCACCAGATCGCTTGCCCTCGTGTATTGTGCAATAATTTACAACATGAACAGGAATCATCCACGAATCATTCAAACACCCCACCCCCCAATAATGCTGTCACTGATCTTACTGGACTCGCTTCAGATCAATCAATGCATTAGAAGCACAGTGGAAGGGATATATGTGAAAGAGAGCTTCTTTAATGTGGGAGGGGAAAAAGAGAAGCATAATCATGAGAGGGCATATCTACTTTATTTTTTTCTTTTCTGTCATTCCCCCCTTTCTCACGCTGCACGAATAAAAACTTTGGAGAGGTTTGTGGTAACGCCCTTTTTGATGAAAAATACAAGTGCAAAAGCTCTCAAGCCAGATGGTTGTGGGCCTCTAGCATCATGACTGACTATTGAGAAATCTGATCAAAACATGTTACACGCTTCAAATAATTATCCAAGCATTTTGCCTCTCAAACTTGTCCGCACTGGGCATTTTAATTTGGCTCAGATATACGTTTTGTATGGAAACTATAAGCGGCTCTTCAAATTAAATAAACAGAGCAGTCGGGTATTTATTACATTGTTAGTATCTTAATGCGGCTAAATCATCGTATTGGCCAACATTACAGTAGATGAGTTCTTTCTTATATGTGCAGTTTTTTTTTTCCCATTTTGCTGACTTCCAAACTTGTTGATATAACTTCTGATTTTTTCAAAATTTTTTATCTTTTTTTTTTAGCACTGCCAAAGTTCGAAGCCTGTACAATATGCATATTCAAATTAAATTGAAGGAGGACGCATTGTAGCTTTCTGGATGTGCTTGGGGCGTTCTTTGCAAAAGCAAATGCTTTCTGTCATTTGATCTACGTGCCACAAACAGAAACCGAGACTGCCCAGAAATCACGTGGTTTCTCACTGGTTGCACTAGCTTCTTCTTCAGAAAATTTATTACTGATTCTTCTCGTCCGTAGAGCTCTTTATACAGTGTATATATTTGTATATTACACAGGACCTCTACGTTCCTTTGGAACTTTCTTCTCGTGGTATCCCTTTGTTTTTAATGTTTCATCAAACATGTCTAGCCACATCTACAAAGACAAAATTTCCCGGTACAAAGATTCTCCGAGTTCACTCATCTCTAACTCGGAGGGCTAGTTCCTCATGTGAGCCAGATCTGTCCTTTCTGTCTTTAATAAATCAAACATGTTCTTTAAAAAAAAGTCATGGAAGCCTCTTAGGAAATCTAGACTTAAAAAAGTCATGCTAACAGCACTTCAAGATAATGTGAAATAAGAACTAGACTTGCATTGATTTTATCCTGATTTCGCATTTAATTGATGAGCTTGATATGGAAAATGATGAGAGCCAACCAAAAAGATTATGTTCTTCAAGATTGCCCAAATGAAATAGTCCGTTGTTCCGCTTGACATAAAGCGAAGTCACTTGCTAGATCCATTTTGCATGATTACTTGCTAGTGTAAACTTGTTTTTGTAGTATTATGTGACTAGAAGTTGCTATGGAATCCTGTAGACTTTGCTTACTTAGCATACTTTGGTACCTTGTTAATACTAATTTTTCGACAAAGACACTAATTAAATGTGAAGTTGGCAATCAAATGACTTGTGATGAAAATAATGCAGTTGGGTCTGGACCGTCATCTTGCAGAAAAAAAATGTAGGTGGCGGGTACTTGACAAAGAATGAGAACAATTATGTGGCCTTGTCTAAGTGAATGATACATCACTTAAAAACAAACAAACTTTTAAAAGATGGTGAAGATCATATAATGGACGAAAGGAAGTATTGAAGTAAACATGCAGGAAATGATGGTGTTGTTGAGGAAAACAAAAGGTTGCGTGATGCTCCAGATTAAGCTTCTTTAGATTGATGAACAACAGATTATCCTTGTGGAACCCACATTTATCTTAATGTTTTTGAGTAGTAAAAACGAAAACTCAACATAATAAAATTGAGTCCCAATTATATGCCGTTCAAAACTGATGTATAATTTTATTCAACTCTGTTTTAGGTTAATCCCAGGAGGTTATTAGCTTGTATATAAGTTTATTAAGAACCAATTGACCACAACAGTGCGGGTCATGTTGTGAATATTATTATTAATTATAACCCCGGGATAATGTCAAGCCCATGTTAGAGCTATTTATTGTCATTTTCAATTCGGTTTTAACGGGTTTACAAATTGTATATATTTTAATTCAGTGTTTTCATATTTTAAAACCATTATTATATATGACTCACTCTGTTTTGAGCCGATTCGATACATGGGTCAAGTAATTGGATGCCTGTTTTTTTAAACCCAGGATTCATGTATATAGAACGCGGGCATAAGTTAGATTTCTTAACAGTATTAAGTTAGCTAGCGAGATAGAAGAGTCTACAGCAGGTTGATTTTACTCGGATTGTTGGCATCCCTACATGTGATTTTGACATGAAGAAGAGTAGCACAAAAAGATTGGCTTTAGTTAGATAAAAAGCGAAAAGGAAAGGTAGAACTTACGTAGAAAAGACATCTCTCATTCACTTCTTTTAATGCAAGAGCTAAAGCCTAAAACCGGCTCACTTTTTAGGTAATGAGTCTGTCAATCCTTTGATTTGAGGCCTCTTACTGTACGACTTTGAAGATGGTTTTTAATGTCTTCTCTGCAGGATTAGAGTTAGCCTTTGCAGGCTCCCAACCCCAACGATGAATCCGGTCATTGTAAAAGCACTGTTGAAGTTGAAAATCATCTAATCCTGCTTTGCGAACAATAGCTAATCTTGCCCATAAATTCCTCTTTATTGGTACAAAGCTCGGCCTTACTTTTTTAAAAGGTCAAGAAAAGAAGAGAACTGTAAGCCAGCTGCCACTTTTTTGGGTCCTTTTGAAGTTTGATTGGGGGAACTTTTGCTAAAAACTAAAACGAAAGGAGCCGCATTTATGCATATTCCTTGTTTGGTGTTATGGCTGTCATTCCAATCCTCTTTTTTGGGGAAAAAGAAGGGAATTAAACTGCCACTAGTGCAGGAAGCAGGAGAATGCAAGTCGCATATCCGACCTGTTTCAATTGAAAGATCGCTGCACCTTAATATGATCTACAGTGCAATCTGCTCCACCATGGTTTGTCTGGACAACTTTCTATGCCTTCTACTTTCGTAATCACAAATATAACCAGTTTCAGTACCTTGGTAATATGCATCTACATCTATTGATCCGTACGCATGAAAAAAGCTGACTATCAATAAAATGAATGACTTGTTCGTATGATCTCTTCCTTGAGACTGCTGGTTTCTTCTTCTGATTTAATTTGGAGCAACATTAGTCTCGCATTAGCACTTATAACTTAGATATAGTTGAACAACCATGGTGCTCTTTCAGTCTCTCATGCCGGTCTAAGGCAAGGAATCAATATTTAACTATGGGTCTTATATATATAGCAGCACTCTCCCTGTGCTCGGCTCGTCTGTTTGTGCCCGTCAGTGTTTCCATGCCTTAATTGGGACCATCACGAACATTATGTATTAGGGTATGGTAAAAGAAAAAAGATATATCGTGGATTATCGATACCCATAAATGGGCATTGGGCAAGATCTAGGGCCTATCATGCAGAGAAGAAGGGGATCCAACTGTGAGACAGATAGCTGCCTTATGTTCATGGCCTGTACGCAACAGAGACGGCAGATGGAAGTTTGATTAGAAACCAGTTTGACCATAAAAATGATCAATGGGCATAAACTTGTGTGGCAAGAGTGTGGGAGAGAAGTTTGTTCGCTCACGTTTCCGGTTGCTTGGTCTCTATTGATCAAGGTGGGGATAAAATAAGAGACTAAATTGTGAAGGTTCTCGCTGGGGTAAAGGACAAAGGTAGAGACAAAAGAGATTGAAGGAAAAGACAGAAGAGAGAACCTTGTAAGGGGGCGATACATTATTCAAACAGATAATGACAGGGATTCTCTTGAGACATCTCTTATAATAACACTACATCTCGTAAAGCACTTCCATTTTTATTATTTCGTCTATACCAGAGTTCCTCTAACTAGTTCCTACCATCCTCTCCTCTTTTTTTTTTTCTCGAAATCTTCTCTTCCACTGTGTCTCAGTACCACCACCACCATGTACCCACTTTGATTCTTCTTTTCTCCCAGCTTTCTCCATATCTCTCCTCTTTGTACATAACTTGAATATAATATGGTTGTTCCTGTTGCAAGGGGAAATAAACAAGCATTAATCTGGCGGTGGTCATGTGACAAGAGGAGATGGGCTATAGCTCTGGATTTTTGAAAAACTAGAATAGAATCTTCCTCCCCATGAGCAGCATGGAGACCGCTGGGTTCAAGATATACATATACAATGAGTGGCCTCTGTAGAGGGTAGAGGGAGTGTAGACTCCGACATAAAGGATCGGACCCACTCATTTAAACTATTGTCAAAGTGTTCACATCAATTTGTATTTAGGAAAAAATGTGGTCTCTTTAAATTTTGTATAGCGAAGTAGCAGGGAGGTGGGCATGCAAGGATGAGGACAAAAGCACGAGCATCAGGCTTACATGCAACATGGTAGAAGTGTCTAAATGTACTTACTGGGGAAAGCGTGAGGAGAAGGCGGAGTTGCTAGCAAAAATTGATACCAAAACCAATACAGAGTGTCACGGGAATGGAATACAAACTCATTTACACCAGGAGCGTGACAGACAGGAGATGCACCAGCAATACCCATCAAAATACCCTCTTCAACCCTTCCTTCTTGAAAAGTTTATATATCCAAATATATATATATATATATATATATATATATATATATTTGGATTTTGGAGACGAGCTCTTCCTAGTGGTGTGGCCAACATATAACGCAGTGATTAATTATCTGGATCTCCATATATATATGAAATTCATTTGTTTAAGGAAAAATCTCGTGTGGGTAAATGTGAGCATTCTTAGATGGTTTATGTGAAGTGAGTTTGGGTTTGCATTTTTAAAAGGTTTGAAGTAATCAGCAGTTGTTCTTTATCGCATGCATACGCCGTTGCTTTGGGACTCGACGATTTGAAGATTTGCTAATATTTATTACCTGATCTTCTAATTGACATTATCACGTGTTCTGTCCTGTAATTCCAAAAATATCGCAAGCTGATTGATATATATACGCTGCATGTATATATTAATTTTGGAGGTTCTTATATATTACTGCTTACTTTAATCAGGGTATTGTAATAAACTTTTGAAGCCAGTGGGACGGCGAACATCTTGATCGTATGGAAGCTTTTGTGGCAAAAATTTCAAATCCTACTCATGAAAGAACAAAAAGAAGGGTGCTTTGTTTTTTCTTTTTTACTAATATAATTTTCGAGCAAGCGCAGAAGGCCCATTTTTTGCATCTGCTGCTTTTATCATAGCCGGCATCATGTACATGCGATCCAGAAATCTCTTCGTGGTATCCGTATGAATAATTACTCATCATTTTCCCATTGATGGTGGTTTTTATTCTTTCTGCTGTCTTGGGGTATCATCATCGTCAATTCTAGCCAATGTTATTATCAAAGTTAACAATGTTTTTTTTTTTTGCACCATTACAAGAAAGGCTGCAATTTGGGCTATTGTTCATGGAACTTTTGGGACAATAATTCTTCCGGCCGAGCGTCCCGATGAAAGAAATTGTATGGAAAGTGGACATCATGAGTTATGGGTAATGGAAGACGGATTACACTTTTTTATGATCAGATCAGCTAGCCAAAAATAATGGAGATAGAAGAAGAAGGAAGAAATGTCGTCACAGCAGCTTTGAAATTCGTCACATAGTTCGATGCATCATGTTCTCAGCAGATGTGGTAGTTTATGGGGGATTCCCAGAGTGGGACTACGCCCAGCATTTAACAATAAAAGCAAAAGGTACAAAGGCAGGAAATACGTTAGAGCGAAAAATGTCCAGGTGACTTCAAACCGAGGTTCCATTCCATCTCCATCAATTACTGCACCTCCATTATGTTGCCAACATCCAAAACCTAACATCAAACCCATGAAAAAGAAGCCAAGTTAACCAAGTGTTGGCATTTAATGAATAGATATGAAATTGACGCATACATGATCCTAGAGGAGAAGTGTTGTAAATGTTGCAAATGGAGGTGGGTACCCTAGAGTAAAGGTCATGGACTCGTGTGGGAGAGGAAGTGATTGGAGAGGCATCGTGTATAGTTTTAGAATTTAGAGGTGCTTGGATATCAAAGAAGAAGAGTGAGTCACGGGTTTGCCTTGAAACTCCCCTCTTTCACAGTCCCAGGGAGAGACAGACACATATTCCCCACTACATAACCGAGGCAAAATAACATTACGTTTACACTACTCTACAACACTCCACCACACTACACTTGCGACCAGATTGGGGCCTCTCACTGTCATCCCGCACACCTCTTCTCTTCTCTTCCCTCTCTTAAACCCCCCTACCCCTTCCCCCTTTCTCTTCCTCTTCTCACGCCGATACTCCTCATCTTCTTCTTCTTCTTCTTATTTCTTTCTCTAGCTTTGTCTATTGTCCTAGTTATCGTGTACTATTACTTCTTGATCTAGCTAGATATTATAGATAGATCGTTTTGAAAGTGGATGGCTATGATGTTCGAGAGCGGGGGGTGTGAGGGGATGCTGCTGTCGTTGGAGTCGCACAAGGCCGTGCCGGCGCCATTCCTAACCAAAACATACCAGCTCGTAGACGATCCATCCACTGATCACGTCGTCTCTTGGGGAGAAGATGACACTACCTTCGTTGTGTGGCGCCCACCCGAGTTTGCACGTGACCTCCTCCCCAACTACTTCAAGCACAACAACTTCTCTAGCTTCGTCCGTCAACTCAACACCTACGTATAATCCTTCTCCTTGTTCTTTCAATTCATTTGAACATAATTAAAGTTGTGATTTTATGATGCAGGGTTTATTTAATTTTTATTTTTTTAGTTTTTTGCTCATAGATCTCTATATAGATCATATATAATAAGGTATGTATGTACATATTATGTATGTTCCTGATATTGCAGGGGTTTAGGAAGATAGTGCCGGATCGTTGGGAGTTTGCAAACGAGTTCTTCAAGAAAGGGGAGAAGCATCTTCTCTGCGAGATTCACCGTCGGAAGACGTCGCAGCCGCAGATCATACCACAACACCTTCACCACCTTCACCACGCAACCTCTATCCAACCTGGCTACTTCCCAATTGGCCCGCGCTCTAGCGTCTCCCCGCCGTCGTGCCCCGACGAGCACCACCTCATGGCCTGGTACGACTCCTCCCCCACGTCCCCGCTCCCCGACGCCGCCGCCGCCTCCTCCTCATCTTCCTCCATCTCCGCCCTCGCCGAGGACAACGAGCGGCTGCGGCGGAGCAACTCCATGCTGCTGTCGGAGCTGGCGCACATGCGGAAGCTCTACAACGACATCATTTACTTCGTGCAGAACCATGTGAAGCCCGTCTCCCCGAGCTCCTCCTTCCCCTCCTCCCTCCTCCTTTCAGGCCCATCCATGGCTGCTACCAATCCTCCTTGCGCAGCAGTAGCCATGGACGTCGACCAGCAACCGAGCTTTCATTCCCACCTCCCAGCAGCTCACCATGTAAAGGCGTCTTTCAACTCCTACAGCACTTCGGGAAGCTCCATAACAGTGCTAGAAGAGCCCGACGATGGAGGGTGCAGTAATGTGGCTCCTATTTGCCGGACCAAGCTGTTTGGGGTTCCTTTGCATTCCAAGAAGAGATTGCACCCGGATCCCGCTAGTAGTCACGAGAATCATCAAATGACGAGGTTGGGGCTTGGGAAGGAGGACTTGGGGCTAAACCTCATGCCACCTTCTCCATGTTAAACTATGTTATGCATGTAAGATCTTTTATATCATAACTTTTTCTGGGTATCCATATATTTGATCCGCCCTTCCATTTACAATTGTACTAATTATTTGATCATACATATATGTTTTGTCAGTATGGAGGCTCTTCTTTTTATCTTGTTAGTGAAGTCTTTAGTTACAAGGAAATGGATACAATCAATTATAAACGCAGCTTTTGATCAGAGAAAGCGAGCGAGCAGCTGCTCAAGCAAAAGTGCATTTGCTTCCGGTTTGTCTCGATGTTTGGGTGTCTTAAAGGCTTGTCTTTCCCCTTCCTCCTTCCCCTTCTTCTTCTGAGCAGGCCAGTGGCCGAGGGCATTAAATGGCGATGGTGATGAAAGAGAGATAGAGAGATGTCGCTGAATTTCTTGTTGCATTGGTGTATCAGAATCATTCAATGCGTTTTTCTAGAGCTGTCCCCACGAAATACCATTTAATGCATGAAAGATATCCTTATTAGCTATTGACAGAAAGATAGGCAGCAGATCATGGTAGTCCCCTGGTACATATCCGACGGTGCCGATAACTTGATTCTCAAAGTATAGGAATACTTGAGCGGATACGTATCCAAGTACAGTGGTGTCGGGAGACACGTCATGGGAATCTTCCACGACAAAGATATGGTAATGAAATTGAAATCTGATTTGGTACAGGTTACAGAGAGGGGACTGGTTAATGACAAGAGGAAAGGGGGAGGAGACGATAGAGTTTTTTGAGTACTAGCATGCGCCAGTACTATCACTGACATCGCCTTGTATGGGTTGTTCTCTTCTTGCCGCTTAGGAAGGCCCTAGCTATAGCTGCTTTCTTATATCTTCTCACCAAAAACCTCTGTCCTTCCCACTCTAAGGCTCTGATCATGGATCTCAACCGGGTCCTTTGGATCCTCCTTCTCAAACACAATATGTATACAAAGTTATAACTTACAAAAACACACACGCACTTCTCTCTCTCTATCTCTCTCTCTCTCTCTCTCTCTCTTCAACCATTCTGCTTCTGCACCTCCATACAGATTCCCTTTTTCTCTCACTGCCTTTTAATGTCTTTCTCTTCTTCCAAGTTGTATCACAGGCCTGCTGACTGTTAGATTGGCTGCATCGTGCAAGACCCATCTCTATCTTTTGCTTCTTTTGCATGCATCGCTCCTCAATATCCAAGGAGCAGTTGAGGGAATAACAGACTTGCATCATAGTTTTGACTAAAAGCCTCCATTAGCATTCCTTTTTTTTTCTTCTCAAGCTAGCTTGCTAGCTAGCCCGGCGACGGAGAAGAAAGTGGTAGAGGACATAAAGAAAAAGGCTAAAAACAGGAGGTGAGAAAGGGGAAGACAGAAGTGGCATATGGAAGCGCTAACGTAGAAACCCAGAGTCTCTTCAACACAATCATTCCTGGGATATAGATAATAGGCAGTCCAATAATATATGCCCTCTCGACGATCAGAGATGCAACGGTGCCTGGTAGAAAGGATTTTACGTCGAGATCTTGTGGTTAGCGTCGTCAATGAGTGAATATTTAAGGTTTTAAGTGTGGATTGCTAGGAGTTAATTAAGGAATTTTAAGAGTAGGGGATAAATCTGATCCGCCATTATACTCTCTTTAAAAGGGCAGAAAGAGTTTTGCTTCTCGTTTAATCTTAGATTTAGGCCAACCAGAATTCACAAGGGGCTGCCTTAATATCCCACTAAAGGACTTAAACAGTATAATTAATTTCCACATCTGGGGAATATAAAATATTTTTTCCAACACTACTCGAAATATATATATATATAACAACTCGTATAAGATGCATATAATCAGCTAGATTTGCATGTATTTAGGGTGATTATATGATTTTATTTTACCATTTTGTAGAAAAAAGATCATTAGACATTGATCCCATGAGACTAGATGTTTCTCATAAACTTATTCTCATTAGATTTTTCACGCAACGTATGTTACAATTAGATAGATAATGGAAATAAACACTAGAAACAAAATTGATCATCCAACTCCACACTCTTGTTTATAAGAAACTAAAACCGCTTCAAAAAGTATAAGAAACTTTAATTTATAAGAAACTGAAATTCATAAAAAATATATCTTATAAGATGCTCACTCACAATGATGGAGCGTAGCAAAATTCCTTATATAGATTTTGTTAAATTAAAAAACCCGCTTAACCTCTACGAGAATTTATAACCTTCCAAAAGAAGTAATGCTTGACAAAATAGGGGGCATTCGTTTAAGAGAGACAATCATAATAATTACTTTAAATATAATATGAACATGTACTATTTCTGTAAAATGGATTAAATATATAGTATTCTGGTAAGATTGGCTAGTTAAAATTATATGTATTTTACATTTCTTACATGCCAAAAAATGAACCTTTTAGTGACAAAATAGATTCTGATTAGCCTTTTGTATATCCTATGTGTTTGTCGCCTCATCAATTTTGTGAAGTATGTACTTTAGAATGTGACCAATTGGGCTTCCTGATTTTCTAATTTAATTCTGCTCACGACACTTCTACCCGCCAAACGTAGTTGAAAGCGGGCATGAACAAAGGCTAATGAGCTTTGTCAACTCAATCACGGGAGGCGGGATAGCTAATGGGTCTGAGAGTTGGCACTTTTGGGCCTTGTAAACGAAGACGATCTCAGAAGAAGAGCGGCATGCGAAAAGAAATCACAAGATTCATAAGCGATACGGTACGGGCCTTCTATAAAATGTTGAGATTCACCAAATACAAAGCCTATATTTTAACACATAAAATAAAAATACAAATCAAAGTAGATAGTGAAAAAAGAATCGAACTATGATAACACCAATTTTACTCAGAAAATTCCAAATTTGGAAAAAAATCACGGTCGAATCAAATTCATTATATCACAACTTGATAAAGAAAATATTCACAAGATAACAAACTATCTAATATCAATTTATTATATTTTCTATAAAATTGGTATTAAACATAACGAAAGAAACCACAAAGAACAAAATAGAGAATTACAAATTAAGAATTTGGCGAAATTACAATTGAAAATTGCAAAATTTTAATAAAATATTCATTTTTTTTCAATTTACATAATTTTTCATTCTCCCTTCATGACCCTTTTTTCCGAAATCCAAAAACCCAAAAAAGAAGAAACGTACATTGTTATTTTTTACCTCTCTCACAACGTAAAATGTATTTTCTAAAAGATCTTTAATTTTGTCCAAAATAAGATTATAATTTTATGTATTTACAGAGGAGAGACAAACCAACATAAAATACCTAGTCATTCGTCAATTTATTTAAGCCCACTTAAAATCAAGGTGCTTGAAATAGTAGTCGATGAATTGTGTTGTGAAAATCAGTAGGATAGTCGTAGTGCGACAGTGATAATGATCATCTCTGCCAACATCGACAAGGATCTCTTTCACCTTATTCTGCTTTTCTCTCTGCTTCGTTGGCGCCATCTTGATGACAACCTGCAAATTAGAGGGATAGATCAAGATTGGAGTTTGGAATCGGGAGCAAAGGGGAATCTTACTCCCTGGGTGTTCTTCCTAAAAAGTCGGAAGATGGTAAGGTTGTAGCTTCAAGTAGATTTATTATCCTACCTAAAACTCAACATCCCTTCTTTGCAAATCGTGATGATGTTTCATTCTTAGTTGTGAAGCTGTCAGATTTTCCCTTAATTTTCGGAGTAATTGATACCTATGACGAAGAAGGCCATCTACCTCACCAGTTTTTGCTGTTCCAAGAATGTACGAAAGCAATGTGGGATGAGGCATGTTGTACACTGCCTCAAAGGGGCTCATGTGTATTGCTGATTCGAAACTGGTGTTGTAACAAAATTTAGTCCAAGGTAACTATTTGGACCGTGTGTGTTCTATCTGCTGAAAAACATCTCAAGTATTGCTCGAGAATTTTGTTGATCACTTCGGTTTGGCCATCTATTTGAAGATGGCAGGCTAAGCTATAGTCAAATACTACCCCTTATAATCTGAAGAGTTCATTCCAAAAAGAGTTTGTGAAAGTTGGGTCCCTATCACAAACTATGGAAGTTGGCATTCCATGGAGCTTGAAAATTTCTTTAAAGAATAGTTGAGCTATTTGTTGAGTTGTGAAGGGATGAGCAATGGGGATAAAATAGGTGTATTTTGAAAGTCTATCCATAACTACAATGATTCCATCTTTTGCATTGCTTCTCGGCAATCCACTGATGAAATCCATGCTGATTGAAGACCAAATATGTTGTGGTATAGGTAGGGGTTGCAACAATCTTGCTAGTGCTAAAGTAGAGCTTTTGAATTTTTGACAAATTTCACAATGCCGCAGATAAGTCACCATATCATTATGCATCTGTGACCAATAAAATTCTGCTCTTAATCTTTTTAAAGTTTTCTAAATTCCCTCATGAAATTTTTTTAAGATAGTTGGTATGAGATCCATTTGAGAATTCAAGTAGATTCTCTTCTTATAAAGAAAAATGTTATCGTGCAATGACCAGTTTGATGACAGCTTTTTGTCTACAAATTGTTGTTTCGGATTTGATATATGCACATTGGTGGCATGAGCTCGTTTAACCTCATCCAATCATCTTGGTATAGGGATTGAAATTGCTAGTAAGAATGAGGAGCTCAAATTCTTCATGTTGTTGTTAGTTGTGTTGGACTCCTCACTATCACTTTGTCTTGACAATGAATCTACCACCTTATTTTCTTTTCGAGGCTTGCATTCAATCACAAAATCGTACCCTAGCAGCTTCACTAGCCACCTTTGCTGAGCTGTTGTGTGAATTTTTTGATCCATAAAAATTTTAAACTTGAGTGATCCGTGCTAACTATAAATGTCTTGCCCAAAAGGTAGTGACACCACTTTTGGATAGCTAATACTAAGTCCATCATTTCCCTCTTATAAGTGGATAGCAATAAATTTTTTCCACTCAAAACCTTGTTGAAGAAAGCAACTGGCTGAGCTTGTTGTATCAAAACAGCTCCTAATCTCATCCTACTAAGATCGCATTCTACTACAAATGGTATGATAAAGTTTGGCAACATCAAGACAAGAGCCTTTGTGAGAGCATGTTTCAAATTATTGAAAGAATCTTCAGCTAATTGATCCCAATGATAAACATCTTTCTTAAGCAAATTAGACAATGAAGCAGTAATCTAATCAAAGCCCTTGATGAATTTTCTATAATACTCTGCTAATCACAAGAAAGCCCTTATGCTTTTGATTGACTTTGGTATGGGTTAATTCATAATAGCGGATATCTTCTCCGAGTCCTTACTAACTCCTTGTAAAGAAATGACATAAGCTAAATATTAAATTTGCTATAAACCGAAAGAACAATTCTCCCTTTTTGCATATAGCTCATGTACTGGAAACTTTCCCAAGGTCATTTCAGTATGTTGTAGGTGATCTTCATAGCATTTGTCATATATGAGTATATCATCAAAGAAAACCAAAATAAATTTTCTAAGATTTGGGACAAATACCTCATTCATCAAACCTTGGAATGTAGAATGTAAATTAGATAATCCAAAAGGCATGACCTTAAATTCATTGTGACCATGATAGGTGCGAAAAGCTATTTTTTATACATCAGCCTCATGCATCCTTATTTGATGATGCTCTTATGTTAAATCCAGCTTGGAAAAGTAGTCAATGCCATGTAATTCATCCAATAGCTCGTCAATATTGAGAATTGAAAATTTTTCCTTGATGGTTGATTTATTGAGAGCTCTATAATCTATGCACATCCTCCAACTCCCATCTTTTTTTTTTGACCAACAACACCGGAGAGGAATATGACTTGATGTGGGCTAAATTATCTTTGCTTCAAGTAATTCATTGACTTGTCTCTCTATTTTATATTTTTGAAAATAAGGATATCCATATGGTTTTACTGCCACTGATTGAGTTCCTTCTTTCAAATTCACATAGTGGTCATAAGATCGTTGTGGGGCAAACTTTTTGGTACAAAAAATACCTACCTAAATTTTTGTAACAACTTGTGAGATAGATAATGAAGACAATTGTTACTTCGGGCTACTATTGCTCAACACCTATAGATTCATTATTAGCCATTGCCTCCTCTTCTTGAATGAATGCATTATCTATTTTTTCTCACACAATTGGCTTGGAGGAGTAGGCTGACCATGTAATTCCACTCTTTGCCCATTTTTCGTGAAAGACATTGTGGGGGATTCAAAATTTTATAATATTGATCCCAAAGTCTTCAGTCACTGAATGTCTAACACAATATCAATCTCCTCTAGCTGAAGTATAAAAAAATCTAGAACAGTAGTATATCCAGGAAGATCTAACTTTATACCCGAACACTTACTCCCACAGCCCATCTTCTCACTATTGGTTATTTAAACTTTCAACCCATTACTTGTTTCCATTGTTAAATTTAGTTTATGGATTAGACTTGCGTTCACAAAGTTGTGTGAACTCCCCGAATCTATTAGAATTGTTACTTGGTGTCCACCCACTCTCCCTAACAATCTCTTGGTATTAGTAGTTGTGGTACCTGTTAATGTTAAGGGATATCGCTGGTGTGATGGAATCCTCCTCTTGGTCACTGTCTTCTTGCTCTGATAGGTCTTCTTCCCTTACCACTTCAATGGTAAATAGCCTCTTACACTTGTGTCTAGGAACAAACTTTTTATCACATCTGAAGCACAAACCTACATCCTTCCTCTCTTGCAGCTGTTTGACATTGAACTTCCTTCATGTAATAATCTCCGTAGGTTTAAAGTCCGCAGCTATAGTAGCTTCATCCTTGCTAGAACCATAATTGTTTTCCTTTTGAGATGGACCAGCTCTGTATGGATAATTTCCTCACATTGGTCTTCCATATGCATGTGATTTCTGGTTCAAATGATGCTCTAAGTGTCTAGCTTTGATAGGTGTAAAACCCGTGATTCGAGTCACAGGTTTTATAGTCGTTAGCCGATTAGTTCAGCCGTCGGTTCGAGTTGAGTGTATTTCAGAACACGTGTACTGAGCCAATGCCGGTCACGTGTATGAGCTGTGAGGGTAATGTGTAGCGAAGATGTGATGATAATGAGATGAATGAGCAGAGAATGAGTTATCAAAATGCATGAAAGCATACAGTTGACGATTTTAGATTTTTTTTCATTTTGTGACCGTAGAAATAGTTTTAAGTCGTTTATTGCGTTAGGACGTGTTATAGTGTCATTTGGATGTTGTGTGTTCTATTTTATTTTATAGGATTTTTCCTGATTTTTATAGATTTTTTTAGGATTTATTACGTGTTGTTATTATTTTTGACTCGAGACGGACTCGAGTCAAGTTTTATTTACGAAATTGCCACCCAACGTCCTTCTTTTTCTCCCCCGACACATTTCCTCACCCACCCAAAACCCCAGCCGCCCCATGCACCACCACCCGGCCGCCGAGCGAAGCTGCCCCATCCCACCACGGCGTCGTCGTGCCACCCCGACCGACCCTGGCCACTACACGCCGCCGCGATGCCGGGAATCGCCGCGGCTAGCGCCGCGCCCGCGCACGATCGAGTCGCCGATTTTGGTGCCGCCAACTGCCACCGTCACTGTCCAGTGGTGGCCTCGTCGTCGTCGACCTCCCAACTACCATCCCCGACGAGATCGCCCCCGATCACAGCCCAGATCGGCCGGAGCAAGCTACCCACCGCCGTGCCTGTTTTGGGCATTTTTCGGCGAGCCGCCGCCTCTGTCGGCCGTGTTGACACCATAGACACATCGGGCTCGCCAAGACGGTTCCGATGGTACCCTATATGGCCCCGATTCGGTCGATAGACGTCGCTGGCGACTCTCGCCGGAAAACCACCGGAAAGTCGCCGGAAAACCGCTGGAACCCGTCGGAAAATCGAAATTTTTGGAATTCGCTGGAATTCACCGGATCTTCCACGGAGATCACCTGGTCGAACCAGATCGAGCTTCGGACACCGTCGAGCGCCAAATTCGAGGTTCGAGACACACGTACGACGGAAACTGTAGCCGTCGCCGATTGCCGACGACGCGAGGTATAACTACCTCTAAGTTATTATTTATGATTGATGATTGTTAGAAAGCATGATAGGATTGATTAAGTAATGTTGATGTAATTAAACACTAATTAAACCCTAATGAGTGATAAGTGATATGATGTGATTAAGTATGAGATGAACAGCCAAGTGATCTAATGAGGTAGATCGAGGATGAGCA
>JAVDBV010060637.1:0-10019 GCA_032619315.1 Piper longum
GGGATGACTTGGGGGTCGAGTGTGAGGACTTGTTGAGTTGTTTTCACGGTCTCTCAAGGGAGGTTGAGGGGCAAGGTCGTGGGGTTTGTATGTCCACGACCTGCAAGTAGTCTGGGTGAGGGATTGCTTGTAATTTCCTTTCATTCTAGTTGAATAAAGGTTGAGAAAGAGTTCCCGTAATATTATTGTCTTGCGTCGATATTGGGTACTGGGTTCAGGTTCGGTGGATTCCAGGACTTGAAGTACCGGGACGGGGTGCTGGGGCGTGACGCAACATAGCTTGGTGAGCGCGTGTGGACGCAAGCGCTGGGTTCTGTGTTTGGCGTGCAGATCGGTACAGGCAGCAATACCGCTATTTGGAGCAGTCAGGTGCGGTGTTGTTGTGCCGGGTCATGTTGAGGGGAGTTGCAGATTTTCCATCGGAACTTGCTTCTGAATACGCAGATTTTACTGCGTGTTGCACTACTTGTGGAAGGCTGGTGTTCCTAGGGGTGGGAATACGCTGTGCGGTGCTGCAAGGAAAACGAAAAATTTTACCTATGAGACAGCCCCGTAACAGTAGGGAAGGACAGATCCTGAGGCATTGGGAGGAAGGTGTGGCATAGATTAAACTTCTCTTTGTTGAATGATGCATTATAATGGAACTTAATCCAACATAGATCCTTGCATTCATGATTCAATTTGTTTCCTTCCTTTATTTTCTTTTAATTAAAGATTTAAGTCTTTTATACTCGTTCTAACCCCTGTAATTTGAGTCAGCATCGTTCTAAGAAGAGGCCTAAGCTGCGGAAGAAGAGCGTCCTTCTTAAGTGATCTACCCAGCTATCGGTACAATTATGGACTGTAGTGTCCATATATCTTTTGCTTACAATCTATGCCTTCATGATCATTCTAAACGATATGGATCCTAAATTAAGATTTATTTAATTATAAATAATAAAATTTTAAATGGCCATAAGCTCTTACTAATGTTACTAACCCTTCTCCATTATTCGAACGTGTGATCAACAATGTATAAGCTAGCATAGGCGGAGTTCTCAACAAACATTATAAATTATTTTTTATATGTTGGATGTGTTTTTTTGGTATTAGTTGGCAATAAGCAGAAATGCATAAACTTTTCCCTAATTGTTCAAGTATACACCGTCATTCTCAGTAAGTATGGCCAAATTACTCATTTTTAAATAATATTTTTCAAATTTTTCCTGCAATTTATTGCTAATCTTAGATAGCATTCATACAATTGCAGCTATAAATAGTTATTATTGGGATTAACCAAAAACCTAAATCCTAATTTTAACACATAATTGATGAGAAGTACCAACAAATTTAATTAAATTTAAAACAAATAATTGACAACATCAATTTGACATGTAAAACCTTAAATTCGGGGAAAAACTACGAGACGGACGGTTAGATCAAATTCATCATATCACAACTTGATAGAGAAAAAATGTACGGGAGAACAAACTCACTCAATACTAATTTATTGCATTTTCAAGATAATTGATATTAATTACAAATAAAGAGAATAAAGGAAAGATGTCACCAATTAAGAACTTGGCAAGTTACTATTGACGATCGTAAGTAAATCTCAACAAGATCTTCACCTTTCTTCAATCCATATAATTTTCCCCTTCTCAACTCGTCTTTTTTTTTTTCTCCACACGAAAAAAGAAAAACGTCTATCATTTCTTCTATTCACTCCACCCACAATGCAAAACGTGTTTTCTAAAATCTCAAAATAGGGTTGCCATTTCATGTATTTATAGGGAAGGGATAACCCAACAAACCTCTCATTTTCGACTTCTAGCCGGCAAGGGAAGCTCCATTCCTTCTCATTATCCATGCCTGCTCCATTCTTGTAGTAAATATGTTTCTCCTTTGATGCAACTTTAGCCATCATGTCTGAAATATTTCTATCAGTATGAATTTTTATTAGCTCAAGAGATTTACTTTCCAACACATCACTAACTCAGCGATATCTCACAACAATGTATTTGCTCCTTCAATGAAAACATAAATTCGTACTCAAGTGAATTGTACTCTGGCTATCATATTGGACAATGTATCTCTCCTGTTTAACAATAATTTCATTCAAAATTTCTTCGTCCATAGCATCTCCTTGCAAGCTTCTATAGTAGCAATAAATTTAATTCAGTTGTGGATAATGCAACATACTTTTGTAACATAGACTGCTAAGACATTTCCCCATTAGCAAATTAACAACAAACCCAGATGTTGACCTTCTTAACTCCAAGTCACCTACTGTTACAGCCTTAGTCCATGGGATGCACCGGGTGCTAGGATTTGGCAGTTGCTCCCCTATGCATCCTAGGTCCGAGACTAGTAGTAGGAGGCTATTCAAGTGGTAAAACAACTTACCGACACTAACTTGTGTTATAGTTGCAGGCAGCTGAACTATGGTTCATGGTGTAGCGGCGCATGGGAATGGTATTGTGGAATGCCAATACCAAATAGCGCTACTGACAAGGGAGTCTGGAACGAGAAACCTCATAATCAATTTGCAGTCCAGGTAGTGGAAGTCGTGTGTGATGACCGAACACCGAGGATGGGCGCTAGGCGCAGCCGGCATCGAGGTAGTGAGGTGGGAGACTGAGCAGACCGATGTGCAGTATCGAGCACGGGTTTGGTACTGGTACCATGTGCAAGGCGCATGACCTGTCCAAATAGCGGTACTGTCAAGTTCCGGTATTTGGAGCAGGATTTTCGAATTCTGGCATTTGGAGTGAAATTCGTGTGACGGTATTTCTGGCAGAAACAGGCGCATTCTTAAAAATTAGGCATTGTTGAAGGCGCATTCCTAAAAAGTAGGCATTGTTGAAGGCACATTCCTAAAAAGTAGGGATTACTTCAGGGCCCTAGGAGGAGGTTTGTGGCTACGGAAGTGAGTCAGGGTGCAGCCAGGAGGGTTGGGACGATTGGCTGACATGATCCAATGGAGTTGTTCGAAGATAAACATGGAAAAGATCTTGGAGAAGATTTGGTCCATCTACAACAAACTTGTGAATAGATAAACATGGATGAATCCAGCCAACATTGTGGCTGCAAACACAATGAGGCAGCCAGATCTTGAGGCAATCTTTGGAGATAAAGATTAGGGACAAGATCTGAGTTTATCTACAAGTTGGCGATTAACACGAGAGGCTTCCTAATACAAATAGGAGAAGCCGTGTAGGGAAAAAGGAAGAAGGACGTCAGGAGTTTGCTAGTAGGAGTTGTGATTCTTTGGTGGAGTGGAGAATAACTTCATCGTGCAAGGGAGCGTCGTGAAGTGTTGCAAACCAATTTGTGGGAATTGGATCTTCACGAGGAGCGACCGCACCGATTGGTCAAAGTTTGCTTTAGGATTGAGGTAGGACTTCTGTTCTTCTACAACCCGTTTGCTATTCAGGATGAGGGTTTTACATGTAAACAAGTTGGTCGTGGGCGACAACTTGGGGTTGTGATTGTGAGGATATATTGTGAGTCAGGTGCTCTTTATTCTCGCTACTCTTCGGGGGAGAAGAGTAAAGCATCGTGGGGTTGCATGTCCACCGTGTCAAGCGATCAGGGTAGATTGATTGCTTGTTTCCTTGTTTTCGTTAATTGGATCAAGGTTGGTATAGGGTCCCGTAATTTGTGGTATTGGCATTGGAATTTGGGTATCGGGTCCTTTCCTATGATTCTGGGATTTGGATCAGAATACTAGTGGTGGTGTTCCGATATTTGGATCGGTATTTGGGTGATCGATCTTGGTACGTTGTATACTACTTCTTCGCATATTATCGCTATTTGTGTTGGTTGGTCGTATCTGTGTTTACCGGTAGCCGAATTAGCAATAGCCTGATACTGGGCAGTTGAGTACCGGTATTGTGATCGAAATTGTGCTAACGTCATAGGTCACTGGGGTCACTTCATCGTACCGCTATTTGGAGTGGTAATTCATTGTGCCGCTATCTGGAGCGTGGGTTGTTGTGCCACTATCTAGAGCGGTATTTGTTGTGCCGCTATTTGCAGTGGTGTTCCGGTGTTTTGTGTGGTATCTGCTGCAGGCTTGTGGAAGGCTAGTGTTTCCAGGTGGGAAATACGCCGAACAGGGTGCGTTTGGGGCGAAAAATTTTGTCCTAGTCTAACGCCCGTCACAGAGGTATCAGAGCTTCAAAGAACTGAGACATGTTGAGAGTACATATTGCTTTCAGGAGAAGGCACTCCACATACTACCATTGTGTTAATCTGAATAATGGACACAAGATCTATCGAGAGTCTCCGGGAGAGACTCACACGTCTGGAGATGTTGGTAGGAGGGCCTACCGACGAGGGAGATGTGCATACCGTCTTCAACCAACTACAGTCCTTGACAGAGGGTTCTTGGACTTGAATTTTCGGGCCACCCCACAGGCCAAGTCCAGTTGTGTTAGGGAGGAAATGTCGGAGATTCTCGGAGAACTCTGGGTTGCTTTTCAGACATTGAGTACTGATCTTGCTTTGCTGAAGCAGGTGTGGATGATGCAGCCTCAGCCGGGAAGTGCTAAACATGTAGTAGAAGAAGCCGTTCTAGGCAGGCTCAAGGTGCCTCGTGCCGAAGAAGTTTGAGGGTTCTAGATCGGCCAAGGATCTATAGAACTTCATCTGAGACATGCAGGAATACTTCATTGCTGTGAATGTTCTCGAAGAGAGACAAATTTCGATGGCCAGCATGTTTATGTCCGAGGATGCCAAATTGTGGTATAAATGTCACACCAAAGAGGATGATGTTGCTGGTCGACCCTGAATAGAAACTTTGGAGGAGTTCTTGAAACGGGAACTTCGGGAACAATTCTTGCCAACCAACACTACATGGGTGGCAAGGTCTCGATTGACACGGTTGAGACAAATAGGAACAGTCAGGGAATACGTCAAAGAATTCAGCTCTTGTCTCCTTTACATCAAAAACATGTCTAAGGATGATAAATTATTCAACTTTATCAATGGTTTGTAGTCATGGGTGCAGATGGAACTTAAGAGGCAGAAAGTACAGGATTTACCTGCAGCTTTGGTGGCAGCAGATGCTTTGGTTGATTTCAAGCCAGCAGGCAGCAGCACTGAGAATGCACCGGGCAAGAAATCCCAGGGTGGTCAGGGCAGCCAGCGGGACGGCAAGGCAAAGTCGTCCAGGAGACCAAAGAAGAAGTGGCAGAACTTTAGGGCAGGAGGTCAGGACCGGAAAGTAGGTGATGTAAAGAAGTCCGGGTGCTATCTGTGTAATGGTCCACATCTTGCTAGGGAGTGCCCGAACAAGGGCAATCTGAGTGCCATGGTGGCTGATGGGAACCGTGACCAGGAGAACGTATGGCCTTCTGCTCAAGCATCTACCCTTTAGATACTCAGGGCATTGAGAGCTGGACGAGTAGCTTCGGGGGGAGCTGATTTGATGTTTGTTCCATGTGTAGTGAACGGGAAGAAGGTTTCAGCATTAGTCGATACTGGAGCAACGCATATTTTCATCTCCAAGGGGATGGCTATGGAGTTAGGGCTGAAGACCAGGATCAACACGAGCAGGATAAAGGCAATGAATTCTCAGGCAAGGCAGATTGAGGGCATTTCTAGGATTGTGAGACTGCGCTTGGGAGAGTATGAGGGTCGGGTGGATCTCATAGTCATCGAGATGGATGACTTTGATTTGATCCTCGACAATGCTTTCATGGGGACTATTGGAGTGGGAGTGTTCCCACAGCTCGGAGGAATACTGATTATGGACAAGGCAGTTGTAAGCTTTGTTCGTGCTCAGGGGAGGTCTTCTGGGATTGAGGACTGCACTTTCGGTGGACAGCAACTGTCGGCAATGTAGGTTGCTAGAGGGTGCAAGCGAGGGGACTTGACATATCTTGTGGTAATGATGGAGATCCAGCCGGATCACGTCGTGGTGGTGTCGGGGGCTGTTGGAAGAGTATTCTGACGTGGTGCCAGCAGAGTTGCCAGATGGGTTACCTCCCATGAGGACGATCAAACACCGGATCGAGCTGGAGCCAGGGCGAGAGCACCAGCAAAGGCGCCATATAGGATGTTGCCTAAGGAACTCACAGAACTTAAAATCCAGCTAGGGGAGTTGCTGGATTCGGGGAAGATTCTACCATCTAATGCACCATATGGAGCTTTAGTTCTATTCCAGGAAAAGACCGATGGATCAATGTGATTATGCATCGATTATCGGGAATTGAACAAGGTGACCATTAAGAACAAGTACCCTGTTCCTTTGATAGCTGATTTGTTTGACAGGCTGGGTGGAACGTGGGTCTTCACTAAGCTAGACCTAAGGTCAAGTTATTGGCAAGTTTGGATTGTGCCATAGGATGTGCCAAAGACAACTATGGTCACGAGATATAGGTCATTTGAGTTTCTCGTCATGCCATTCGGGTTGACAAATGCACCAGGTACATTTTGCAATCTCATGAACGAGGTATTCCATGATTTTTTGGATAGATTTGTGGTTGTGTATATGGATGATATAGTTGTGTACAGTGAGTCCATAGAGGATCACCGGGGACACTTGAGACAAGTTATGAATTGGTTGAGGGAATATCAGCTCTATGTGAAGAAAGAGAAATGTAAGTTCAGACTTGGGGAGATCAACTTTCTAGGTCACCGAATTGGTCAGGGGTCGGTGCGCATGGGGGAATTGAAGGTCCGAGCCATTATCAAGTGGCCAGACCAACTAAGGTGACTGAGATCAGGAGCTTTCTAGGTTTGGCCAATTACTATCAAAAGTTTATACATGGCTACAGCCATGTAGTGTCACCACTGACTGATCTACTGAGGAAGGGACAATCATGGGCGTGGACGGGTTCATGCCAAATAGCTTTTGATATACTGAAAGCTGCGATATCATCAGAGCCAATATTGAAGTGGTCGGACTTCAATCGACCGTTTGAGGTGGTGACAGATGCTTCAGACAAAGCCGTAAGAGGAGTGCTACAGCAGGATGGGCATCCTATCGCTTTTGAGATCTGGAAGTTGAAAGATGCTGAGACGTGGTATTCAGCACATGAGAAGGAATTGTTCGCAGTGATACATTATCTTCAAATGTGGCGAGTTTACTTGTTGGGATCCAAGTTCGTTGTGATTATGGATAATGTTGCTAACACTTTCTTCAAGACCCAAAAGAAGTTGTCTCCGAGACAAGCATGGTGGCAAGAGTTTCTGGCCGAATATGATTTCGAGTGGCTGCACTAGCCGGGAAAATCCAATCAAGTGGCAGATGCATTGAGCAAGAAGAATGTGGAAGTGGTGGTTGCTATGTCAGAGATTGAGACCTTGCTATTGGGGCAGGTTCGGGAGTTAGCAAGAGCAAATCCAGAGTACAAGAAACTGGTTGACAAAATCAACACGAGGTTGGTTAGGAAGTACTGGTTAGATGATGGTGTAGTCTATGCCAATGGGGGTCGGCTATATGTCCCTACGAGTAGGCTGCGACGAAAGCTGATAGAGGAGCCCCACGACACCCAGTGTGCAGGTCATCCTGGGAAAGACAGGATGTACACTCTAATGGCCAGGGCGTATTATAGGCTAGACATGACGGTCGATATAGAAGCTTTCGTGAAGTCTTGTCTAGTGTGTCAGCAAGACAAGGTGGAGAGATGATTGGAGGCAGACTTGCTGCAGCCTCTACCCACACCTACAAGACCGTGGAGTTCAGTTTTGATGGACTTTGTGTCTGGGTTTCCCAAAGTGCACGGGATGTCATCAGTGATGGTTGTAGTTGATCAGTTTTCCAAGTATGATGTAGTTGCAGTGGCTCCACATGCATGTTCAGCCGAAAGAGCTACCGAGTTGTTCTTTAGGAACGTGGTCAAGTACTTCAGAGTGCCAGCGGACATTGTGAGTGACGGAGATGCCAGGTTTACCGGGAGGTTATGGACGTGCTTGTTTGGTTTACTGGGGAGTAAGTTGAACTGTTCTACAGCTAATCACCCTCAGTCTGATGGACAGACTAAGAGGAAAAATGCTCTACTCGAAGAGTATTTGAGGCATTTTGTCTCGGCTAGTTAGGGGAACTAGTTGGAGCTTCTTGACACGGCGCAATTTTGTTGTAATCCGCATCATTCTTCAGCGATGGGATTGAGTCCTTTTGAGGTTGCAACAGGCTACCAGCCTCTTACACCACTAGAGATAGCTCTGCATGGGCACGGAGTGAAGCGTCTAGTTGCATACAGGTTTTGCCAGGGATAGGCAGGAGCCGTATGAGAATGTGGTGGATTCAATAGCCAAGGCGACACGCAGAATGAAGAAGTTTGCCGATTTGAGGAGAAGGGAAATATCATCTAGCGTAAGGGACAAAGTAATGCTGAAGTTCACACCATAGATTTGGAATAAAATCAGGCGTACCAAGGTGCATCGGGGATTGGTGCAGTGGTATGATGGTCCTTTTGAGGTGGAGAAAGTAATCGGGAGCGTGACTTACAGGTTGAAGCTTCCAAAGAGATACAAACTTCACCCAGTGTTTCATGTTAGCTTTCTCAAGCCATTCCATAAGGATTTGGTCAATCCAAGGAGAGCTCCATTAACTGTTCAGCAGCAATTTGAGAAGGTGGGGAGAATTCTGGAGCACAGGCAAGGTGCTCCAAACACCGGGATAGAGTATCTTATCAAATGGTGAGGGGAGCCGAGAAGCAAGGCCAGCTGGGAGAAAGAAAGGGACTTGTGGCAGTTCGAGAGGAGGATCAGGAAGTTTTGGGGAGGACTAAACCCTCTGATGAGGACATTGGATCTCATTGGTGGGGGAGAGCTGTTACAGCCTTAGTCCATGGGATGCACCAGGTGCTAGGATTTGGCAGTTGTTCCTATGCATACCAAGTCCGAGACGAGTAGCAGGAGGCTATTCATGTAACACCCCGACTCGGCTCACCCATGAACCGACCCAAAAATGTTACCGGCGATCGAACTGTTCGCTAATCTACTAGATTCGGTTAAGCTGACCCGGATCTACTCTCGGTGTCTTAAGATGAAGATACGATTTGATATATGAATGGGTAAATGCACAAAATCCTAATAGGACACTACATGGATGACATGCAACAAAGTTACACACCAACACAATTGCAATAAAATCAAAAAGGAAATCTAAATAAAAACGGACCGAACCTCCCCTAAAAGTGTAATTAGGTTAAGCCACCCTGTCAAAACAATATATAAGCATATATATATCCATATCAATAATTTCATTCATAGAATATAATCTACTGTACACTTATTCTCAAGCTTGGGTCTCAGCCCACCTGTGCATTCTTTCCACAATCCACGTCATGCCATCGAGTCATTTCATTCAATCATCAACATATTATCATCTCTTAGAGTTTTCTCATGCCAATTTCAATGTAAATAAATCATACACAAAATATTAAACATTCAATCATCAAAACATGTGTGTGTGCAAAAGACCTCACTGCTCCTCCGACCAGGCTGACATTTCTATCTCATATTTGCCACCTACATATAGTACAAAACCGCCAGTAACAAGCGTTACCGGTCCAGAAAATAACTAATATCAAACTGGCACAGGAGAGCTAACCCTCCTATTGAACAAAAACATCATATACTTCCACAAGAACTCTCACAAGGGCACATATGGGAGCCGTCGCTCTCGAGTCGACAGCGTCCCCTTTCCATCTCATTCTCTTTCCTTGGCCATCTCATCTATTTCTTCTTGAATCAAATCTCATTCTCGTTCATCTCAGCCCTCTACGTCCTCTATATCACTCCTGGCCTTGAGCTGAAGGCCAAGTACTTTCAGGCGGTCGCCTTTATTACCCTTTGAACCACAAGTCCGGACATGCGCTGTACTAAACAGTACCCGTACCTCCACGTTCTCCGGGTGTGAGGAACTCAAACGCGGAGTTAGCAGGATCCCTTGGGATGAAGTAGGTCCTCCCGAACATCAACCCGAAGATAAACACATGCCTTATCTGAAGCCATGGCCGCCTCCCTCTTTCCATCTCTCATTGAAAATACGAAAACTATATATATATATATATATATATATA
>JAVDBV010060638.1:0-12674 GCA_032619315.1 Piper longum
GGCCGGTCCGAATTTGTGTCTCCCGATTTGTCGGTCAGTCCGAAGTTGGCCCGAATTGGTGTCATCTGAAACCTCACCAAGACATGTTGCCTCTGCATGTGGTGAGGGGGAAATGATTCGGGTGTTGTGATGTGTGAAGGGGAGAATTGTTGGGTTAATCCCACATCCCATTTGGAGGTAACCGGTGACTTGTATATAGGCTAATGAGAAAGCCTTAACTCTTAAGCTAGTTTTTGGATTAAGAGAGGCCCATGAACCTGTTGCAAGTCACTTTTGGGGCCTTCAGTTTTTGGGTTAAGAGAGGCCCATAAACCTGTTGCAAGTCACTTTTGGGGCCCGAAGGGCCCAACAACTTGAGCAAAAGATTGTTTACTTCGGCTTAACTAAGCTCGAAGCTCAGAATAGTTTTTTTTTTTCTTTTTGTAGCTCGACAGAAACATTTTGCTTGCCTTCTTTAGCTCGTCTGACAAACATGCAGGGAGTAGGTCATTGCTAATTTGCTAATATGAACCGAGGAAGATTAGGCGGCGATCTGAGCCTAAACTTGGTCATTGCTAATTTGTTGAGCCTCGCCTTGGCTTCAAATCTACTTAAATAACATATAAAACTAGTGTAGACATTTATAATGAATTTTCAATGGGTCGCGACTCTGAAAAACATAACTTCACATCAAACCAAATTTAAGCTAATTGAATTGGAACATAGTGATGATCGGTTCAGTTCGATTGAAAAAATTATTGCCTTGTTTTTGCATAAATTCAGCGTTAGTGATCTCAAATCATTGCCACCCACTCCAAGCTAGATGACACCATAATACCAACATCGCTCGTAAGTAGGGCTGAGCAAAGTTTGGCTCAAACTGAACAAAAGGACCGAATTGAATCGATATTGTTGGATCGGTTTTCGATTTGGTATTTCGATTTGGTATTCACTTTGGGTAAAATTCCTACCTGTGTAAAAAATCAATTTGGAATAAAACTGAATTGAAACTTACTATAAAACTGGAAAAAATTAATATTCATGTTTTATGTAGGTTATTATTATTATTTTTAATTTTTTTAATTTATTTGAGATGTTTAACGCAATGTCTATATATATAATATTTTGGGAATATGATTATGGTGGTTAAATCATGTTTTTATTTTATTTATGATGAAAATAAGAATTAATTTTAATATAATTTAATAAATTTCAATTTCAAACAAACTGAATTGAACTAAACTAAAATATTTCGATTCAGTTCGGTAATGTTGCAAGTGGTTGATCGGTTTACTGTTTTACTACCCATTTCAATTTAAATAGAAATAAAATGACTTAAATATTTGTTCGATCGTTTAAAAAATAGGCAAAAAAGTGATAAATTTAACTACATCATTTTTTTTGAAACAATGGTGGTAGAAGCCTCTCTCACTGCTATTTTACCAATTTATTTATTTTTAAAATAAAAATATAATTATATTGATATAAATAAAAATAGTACTATTATTATGTTTAATTAAAATTTTATATTGTAATATCATTTTAAAAGTTAATTTAACATAAATATATTATTTAAAAAATATTAAATTTATAATTTTGGTTAGAATTTTATATTATCAAAGACATGTATAATTTAAAAAGCTGTAACAGCAAGTGATAAAAAAGGCAGTAAGGGATGAGGTGGCGACAATGATCAGAAAAAAAAATGATAAATGATAATAATAAATGTCTCTGACCACGATGTAACCGCACGGCATGCACATGTAAGCCTGGTTTGGAAGTTGAAGGCTTTTTGAAAATTCGGTTCGGTTTGGAACTCCGACTCGAATGCTTAGTCCTACTTGTAAGAGTGCATATGTCAATAATAAAGCAAAATCATCAAGCAATTGCACACACTTTAATCCACTTTTCTCCAACTCACCAACTCTGGGGGCATTTAGTTTAAGAACATAAACAGTAATTTAATATGGACAATCAAGTGTCTGAATCCCAGCCTGAAGTCTTGGATAATCACCAACAATTTGAACTACAGAATGGAGTGTGACTCGGAGCTCATAGCAGATTTCAGTAATACTGGCAGATTTAGTTCAGAAATAGTTGACTCACTCAACTCCAACTAATTCAAGGTGGCAATTATATTATCTTCTCAACAACATTGTGATGATTGTTAATAGGCCATAAATCATGGTAAATGCAAAACAAAATTACTGAGTCCATTAACTCAGACAAAAAGAAAACATAGAGAGAACTTTATCCAAAGCAAATACTCACAACCGACGACACAGCATGGTACAAAGTGAGAAGCGGAAAGATAATTCAAAAGTGGATCACAAGGTGTTGCATAGGCAAAGAGCAGCTTCATCTACAATTACTGTTAGCACGTTATAAACTGCACCACCCCACCAGCTATCTCCTCTACCGAGTCCGGAAGACATCCTCTTCAACCTGTCACATTTTTTTTTGTTTTGCAAAATTTTACATACACAGTGAGGACACCTCCATGGAATCTCATGAAAGGCTAACACCCACAAACAAATATCACCAAACAGGATTGTATGCCAATATATTAATTAACGATGCCCACAATGTGAAAGACTCGTTCTGTTTTCAGGTCGCTAATAATGAAATACAATAAAAACCTTAAAAAACCATATCATAAAATTCCTAACATCAACTGAACTTAAATTTTTTTCTTTTGGGCAAGTTCCGAGCTAGACTAGGAGTTTCTGGTGTTAGTCTACCACGTTTGGCCAAAGTTGATTCTGTTCTACATAATTGAGTTAGATTCCTTGAAAAAAGGACATAGCAAAGATCCATCCAAATAGGATAGCTGCTTCAAACCTTAGACAAAAATGCGAAATCAAATTTTGCCATAGGCATCTTGATGATCAAAAGGATAAGATAATGTTTAGCAACCAGATATGCATCTCTTAATTTTTTCCAATTCCAAACACCAAAAGACAAATTCAGCTAAGGATGTTGGCGAAACCAAGTATTGAAACATGTACTTGATTGTCTCAACCAGGTAAAAAACAGTACCGGCAAAAAGAACAATATCTGACACAAGTAACAACTCCAATGTGTTAAACCAGCTGGGGTTTAGCAATCGGGCCTTTCCCTCATAAGCTCAATGCTTGCAGCTATAGTGGATCCGGCAGTGCCAACAAATCCAAGCGAAGCACAGCTACAAACTGATTGCTCAATGTACAGTAAGACATCAGGTAAAACTACAGAACCACAATTTGTACCTGGCCTTGTTCGATTTGCTGTCTTTGGATAATAACCTGATCTAATCCCACGTTCAGCTGTCATCAGTCTGTTTGCAGTTTGTCTGACCAAATCTTCCACTTCTTGTAAGATAAAAAGCTTAACAAAATCAGACTGCTCCAACTCCCCCAAGTAAGTTTTTGACCAATTTGATTTAGGAAGATCAGTCATAACAAAGATGGAAATGGGATTATTGCTACTTTCCTTAACAAGTAAATCCACCTTTTGCTTTAATGCAAAAAATGTAGCCTTCCAATGATTCTTGAACTGCCCATCTAATAACCTGAGTTGGGCACATAAGAAGGGCATTTTGATCTTATTTTTTGCAAATTCTTTTCCAGCACTGATTATTTCAGGAACATAGGGAAGAAACTTAACTTTCTGAAGTAATGATTGAACTAATCCGTCTTCTGGGACTTCGTGAATGTTGATATAAAGTTCTGAACCTTTGTAAGGAGCTGTAAAGAGACTTCCAAATGACAAGACACTGGCTTTGTCAGCATTTGATCCAGTACCCAAGGACTTCAATAGATCTCTCCGTTTTCTAACATATGAAATTTTTTTCTTCTTTTTCAACTGCTCATCAGGTTGAAAAGAATCTATACGGTCATCACTGTTTTGTTTGTAAGTCCATACTGTAGTGCGGCAATCATCCTCCACAGCATATATGCAGTGGTTATGAGAGGATTTCTGGCCAGATAAAAAGGCCCCACAGTCTTCCGAATTTCCAGAGGATATGGAACGTGTCATGGAACAACATTCTTTCCCATAGCAAGCAGATCCCATGTCTAAGCCACACCATGATGAGGCAAAGACTCTAAAATCAATTGTCTTAACCATGGAAGAGGAAACAACAGAGGAAATGTCAACAATGTCAGTCATTGACAAATACCTGTAAATACAAAGATAATCAAATACTATTTTACACAAGCCTAAATAAGCTCAAAGGTAAGAAAAGAAAATTCTCCACTGTATCATTTTTTTAGTTTTAATGATATATAGTATTCAGCAAACATTGCGAAAAAACATTACAATCACAAGAAGAAAGGCAATAGAAAAAAGAAAAATTCCAATTCATCGTGAGGAATCTGGGTACCACATACCTAAGGGATCCTATACACGACTTAACATGTAAAATAAAAGTACACATCAACAACCTGGTTGTTCCAAAAAAAAAAAAACAGAATGTATGCACAAGCCCCCAAAGTAATCATCCACTATCCAATCTATCTAAGCTACTTAAGAGTATTGCAAAGAGCAAACTTATATTTATATAGACAAATCGAGGTCAAAGCTCACCTGCAATTGTAAACTGTCCTGAATTAGAAAAAAATCATGCTCACTGTCATTTTTATAAAATATAATGGCAAAACCAACAAGAACTAGGCTTAACAGTAGAAAAAAACAATAACCAAAATCTAGATTCAAACAACCAGTAAGGAAGTAGTACTGACCTATGGGTCCGGACGAGCTCCATCACATGGTCCCAAACTGCCATCCTCAACTCCGTGGGGCTCGAAACCCTAAACTTGGGACAACTCCCCAGCACCACGGCATGGTGATCAAGCACTGGAGGCACAATTAGTGTCCGGTTCAGAATCACAGCGAAGAGTAGGGCATTCTTGAACTCCGCCAACTGGTTGCTAAAACCGCTGTGGGGGGCATACCATAAGAACCTCCCTGGTGGTATTGGGCCGCTGGCGCCGCAGCTTGGTGAGGAGGAAGGAAAGGGGTGACGAGGGAAGGATGGGAGGAGAGGCTTGGGGACGAGAGTGTAGGAGAAGTAGAGGAAGAGGAAGGGGAGGATGACGAGAAGAGGTAGGGATATCGAGCGGGGGAGTGTAAAGGCGGAGGTTTTCTTCCATTTCCTACCCCGGAAAAGGTTGATCATATCGGTTCATCGGCGGTGATTATGGGAAGAAGATGAGGAAAGTCACAAGGGTCTGTTACTCGCTCGCTTTAGACATGCTTCGAAAAGCTACGGGGCTCATTTCCAACAGACATGGATTTATATTATGTTTTTGCATTATTGGGCTTTAAACAATGTCCTGCGAACATGTAACTATTTATTTAAACGAAAAGTCCTTCAAAACAAATTAACGACTACAACTATGAAAATAATATCCTTGCTCGAAAATATAGCACGAGCAGCATGCACCTCCTCATTATAATCGATGTTTATATTAACATCTTCAGTGGGAGAAACCTCGTCCCATGTTGTCATTCGAACCAGACTGTTGTAAAAAGATATAGAGCATGCAACACACCACCATCAACTTTACTTAGTGTCATACAAGGAAATCAAAGTCTTCTGTCTAAAATTGGCCAACAATTTTTCAACAAACCAAGTGTTCATTCAATAGTTGTTTGCAGTGAGGAATGACGATGATTAAATAGTTCTGTGAGGGGTTTTGAGGTAAAGATGTAGAATCAAATTCTTACTTTTATAAAAGCCAATGTTAAAATTCACTGATTTTTAACTACATAAATAAATGCACCGAAAACATCGTCTATCAACCCTGTCTACCTCTTAACACCAAAACCCTAGTCCCTCATATTTGTATAATGGGTTTTTAGTACTTTTAACCATCTTGAATCAAATCAAATTCTGGCATTGGAACATAAATAAAAAATCATAAAGACCCTTCGCATTCTGCAGGTTTTCGAATCAAAATCTTTCTAATACAATCAAAAACACATTCAGCATATATACCATTTATTAAAAAGACCAGAAAAACACACACCAAGATACAATTTTTTCAAGAGCGAACGAAGAACCAGGCAATAGTAGCAGGTATATTCATCCACATTCAATCTAGAAGCAGGGCACATACCACAGCAGAGGTTTGGTGGAGGGGGAGTTCTCAAAAGGGACGTCGATGGCGGTGGCTGCCGGTGCAGGGCGTCGCCAGATGGGGTAGCCGGCGAGAGGTCTTCGGCGGGAGGTTGCCGGTGGAGGTCGGGGTGGGAGGTAGATGGCGGCTGGGATTGGGAGGGAGAGAACGAGAGGGTCGGGGCCTCGGGGGGTCGCGGTGACGAAGCTTCACTAAAATTGCCCGTGAATACCGGATTTGGAGGTGGTACCCGGCGTGACCGGTTTCACCGGTCGAACCGAGTTTAACGGATTTAATATATTATACCGATTTTAATAATATAAATATTTTTTTTCATTAATCTTTTTACAAGAGCGTATTTATTACATAAATAGTAAGAATTTCAAATAAAAATCAACCTAACATCATCTCATTGTAAAAAATTAATATTAAACATTTTAAAAAGGCTAATATTAAATTATTTATGATTTATGATTTTTTTTTTGTTGTACAACTTTTTACTTTATATTTTCTCTTATTTGTGCACAAATATGTTTTTTTGATAAAAATAAATGATAAGATTTATTGCTGAATTTAATTAAAATTTATAAACTTGAAATTTTAATATGGCTTGGTTGAAAAATAAAGTATATGCAGTTGAGGAATTATTTTAAAGATATGCCCTATAACTCATTTAAAGACATCGCCTAGGAAGTGGAGAAGTTGATCTTTTTTTTTTCTATATATACGTAACAAGGGATCTTATTTTGATCCAAATAGTGCCCAATTCGAATCTAACATTAGATCGGGTTCATTAGGTGTATTAGTGCTATGGCAATTTCACTATAATTGGGGTAATATATCAGGTATGTTACAACCTGGTATGTTGCCTTGAATTAGACTGGACTAGAGGTGGTAACTGTATACCAGGTTGGACTTGCCGGTCCAATCCACTTTTAAAAACAATGGAAAACTTGTCTTGATTGAATAATGACAGAAATCATAGGCATGAAACTTATTTCTATCAATATTTCATTTTCAGTTATGATTTTTGGGTGAGTAATAAGCCCATTTTTTGTTGTTGAAAAAATATAAAATTTTTTGAAGAATTTATGAGGTAAAATGTTTAATTCACTATTTATGCTCTATTTAAAATTTAATAATATTTTCTCAATTAATTATTCTTTAATTGTTTGGTTTATAAGGAAGTGTGAGAAAGTGGTTGTGAGAAATAAAAAGAAGACATTTCGACCTCCTCTTCCAACAGAGCCACGAGGCCTACCTCTCCCCTCTTGGAGAGAAGGAAGGTCACGCATCGGTAACAAATGCAACATTTGCAACATTTTCAGCTAGATGATAAACTTCTACTTGAATCCTCGAAAACCTCAAAAAAATAGCATTAAGATTAGGTCGTTCAGTACCTGCTTGGCAGAAGCGTATTGTCGTCCCTAGACTGATAGAACAGACAACTTTAAGCTCTTCCTTTGTCTTTTCCAAATCATAACATCAGCATAAAATGGCTGATAGCGATCCAATTCTTCCCACTTAGCTTTCATGTAATGCTCATTGAGAGTCTTGATACCTTGGTTGCTGAAGAATATTTCCTCACAGAGTTCATAAACCCTCTAGATATTGCCTGCAGGGGTAAAAATCTCTTGCACATAATGACACACATCATAACATAACATCCCTTGTGATGTTTGGTTCTATATTATTCCAGAGCCAAGATCAAACTTGGGCATCCTCAGCCGAGTTTGAACTTGCATCCTTGGTTCTTTTACATACTTCATCTTTCCGTTAGATGTACGGAAGGTTTTGACTGCTATTGACCATTGACGAAAATTCTTTCCAATAAGATTTTGGTGGTGGTGATGGAAGAAGTAGAGAGTAAATTAGCAACAGATAAGGTACTGTAATTAGAAGTAGAGGCAACAACCTTGCCCTTTGCCATGAAAAAAAATGAAGACAATTTGTAGAAATCAAATGGAGGATCAAAAGAAAGGAGTCAGGTCTTCACTAGATCTCAGGTTCGAAGCCACGTTAAAAAGAAGATAAATAATGAAAGGTGACTCAAATAATTTAATGAGATCACCGTATCATTTCTTAATTTATAAACACAAAATATTAAGGATAAGACCATATTTTTCTCAACCTTTGAACATATTTTTCTCAACCTCTAACAAGAAGATAGGTCTAGATAAAGATTACATGACTAACAATACACGAGACAAATAATAAGGGTATTTCAACAGAGTACAAATACCAATCCACATTTTTTCACATTTTCTTACTTTTTATTTTTTTGGTGGAAAAATGGGTGTGAAAAGGATTTTCTTCCATGTGAGAATTTTTTTTTCACATTTTTTCAGTATCCCAACAAGAAAAAAGATCTTGAAATCCGATATTTTACCATTTGCACAAACAAAGATTTTCGCCGGCCACCTTTACCCATTTGTAAAAGATTATTATTCCATAGTTTATTATTACATAAATTCATATAATAATACCCTACATGTATTATCTAACAGAATCTGCAGTCTGCACACAAATAAGCCATACAGTCACAAGTTTGTCTTTGTCAAAGGAAGTCTGATGGCTACAAGAAGCACAAGTGAAGCATCGACAGCAATTATACCTGAGAAAGACTCAAATCACTGAAGTAAAATTCAAAGCAAATCAGCTAACAGAAGAGCCAAAGTATTCCCTCCAGACAAGTAAACTAGGCAAGCAGCTAACAAACAGCCGAAGTATTCACACCAAACTACCGCTAACAAAACTGCCCAAGTATTCACACCAAACTATGTAAACTAGACGATTAGCTTGTAAAACCAATGTTTGTGGTGCAGACAGTAGGCATGCAACAATAAGGGAATTTCTAACCCATTCATTTAGATTGGCTTGATCTTGAAATGCAGTCCAATAAGAGAGAACACGAAGCATTTCAAATCCTGCAACCAAAATAAATCATGGAAAGAATAAATTTCTGGTAATGAACATCGATCAGGAACCAATAAGGTGCATTATTAACACAGTACACGTTATATTCCCTCCATCCAGAATTATTTTTCATTTTATTCACAATCATTTGCAACATGATGAAAAACTTGGGTGTTCATAGCATTATCGATGTGTACGATGAAAGTCCTCACTAACAATCTACTGCCTTTGAAGCATTTCAATTGCATATAGATTTCATAAAAACAAAATGAAAGCATATATCATTGAACAAGAATAAAATTTGGAAAAAGTTGATATTCAATTCACCATCAATCAATCGAATATATGTTACCCAAGTAAACATGATATCATCTACTAATGCAATCAGGGACAATTAGGAGAAAAGAAAAAAAAATATTCCATTTTTAATGACAAAGGCAACTATTTTCAGATCATCATAGATCATTACACAGAGGTACTTGGACAAATGGAACACAGCAGCTAAAAACCTAGGTGTTCCAAATTTTCAACTGCTCCATTTACAGATTTCCTCAAATCCGAATCTCAGTATGTATGTTTCTAAAAACAGGGTGAGAACAGGTCGATTGACTCAAACATTGAGTTAATCCACTTTTACAAATATTTTAAGGAGGTAATCCAATGCACAAAATTATAACACGCAAACCACAAAAATCTGATCGATAAAGTAGCTGTCATTTGTTCCCATAAATAATGTAGCAGAACTCAAGCATTATTGTATTAAAAAACTCTAAAAATTACAACTTTTATGACACAAATCTCTTTCCTCTTCCACACAAAACCTAATGCATTTCGGTTTCATACTATTGCATTTGGGAAAAACTTATTCAAATACAACATTTATCTCAACTAAGATAAGTATCTTTTCTAGTACATCCTAACCAGGGAGAGATCAAGTAAGGGCAAAATAGATATTGACTAGTTGATTTATATTGACCCTCGCTTTGGGCTAACAGCAAGAAAAGTTACGTTTATAGACACCAAACATAGTATCTGTGCAAAACCTCAATTTTGATTAATTGGCATGGATTAAAAGTTAATATAACTTAAAACGAACGATATACAAGTATGTTCCACTCTTTGTTAAGTGATCATAACATTTGCCAAGATGAAGATAAAATAAAACAACTACTTGGTAGTCAAGATAATTAGCAGAGATGTCACCACCCACAACATCAAATTCAGAACACAAATTGCAAGATTCTAATTGAAGTGCAATAAGCTCAGAGACGAACAAGCTACAACATTTATACGAATAATGTACTTCAAACAAAAAAGAAAACAGCCGAAAAAAACTGAAACAGAATTCGCAGCTGTAGACGGGTTGACATACCTGAACCAGATAGTAGAAAATGCGAAGCCCTTCGGGATCCTTGCTGCTCTGAACATCAACAAGGGAACCAATTTTGGAGGTCGTAAACGAGATATGCTCATTACCCATCACAATTTCCAACTCCTGCCTCCCCACACGATCCGGCTCCGGCCAGTTATTGTCATCTTCCCTCATAATCTACAACCCCAAAACAACAACAAACAATCAACCGCAAAGTTCCTCATCCCGCAGTACCAAAAACCCACATTCATCGTCAATAACTTCCAGCACATAAACAAAAAACTCAAACAACAACAAAGAATCAACTAAAAAACAACACAACCTTCCATCTTTTCCAAACAAGAAGCCCGAGAAACCTCTGAAAGTCAAAAAAAAAAGAAAAAAAAGAGAAAGGGGGATGGATGACTTCGCTCTCGGAGATGATGCGGCGGCACTCCTTGAGGACGGCGGGGGTGAGGAAGACCCCTTTGCGGATGATGGTGTCGTTCTTGTAGTTGGAGTTGTTGGCGTAGCGGAGCTTGCCGTCGGGGCGGAACTCGAACTCCAGGAACTCGTGGCCGAACTTCCCCTTGTGGCCGACGTAGTAACGCAGGTAGAACTCGCCTTCATCCTCTGCCGCTCCCGATGCCATGACCGCCGCCGGCAACGCCGCCGCTTCGGATTCGCTCGCCGCCGGTGACGAAGGTTCGGGATATTAAGAAAGGACCCCACTCCGCACTAATCCCACGCTTGGTTGCGCCATGTTGGGCTATTTATTATTTTTATATTTAATTATTAAGTGGCGGCATGGCCTCTCAACCACATTACATCAAAATACTGTGGTTAATTTTAATCCACCATAATTTTATACGTCTAGTAATACTTATTTAATTTATTATTGTGATTTATTATTAAGAAAGTGTTGGAATTAAATAAAAATATTAAAAATATTAAAAAAATTTATATTTGTAATTATACTATTCAAATTAAAAATTTTATTTATTATAAATATTATAATTATTATCATTTATTATTAGAAAATTGTTGAAGCATAATTCTATTTAAATTAAAATTTTCAAAAAAAAATGTGATAAATTTAATATATTTGTAATTTTACTATTTTAATTAATTTTTTTTACTTAATATGCATACTTAATTTTGATTTTTACAAATTTTATTAATTGATTAATTTATTAATTAATATATTGTTGTTTATTATTGATAAAAAATTAGATTGTATCTCAATAAAAACTCTTTAAAAATAAATTTTATTTAAATGTTAAAATATTTATTTATTAAAATTAAAATTACTTTTAATAATTGTATGCAACTATGGTAATACCGAGCCCAAATTATAGCATAATAGGTTTAGGTAATATTTTCAAAAGTAGCTAACTTAATTTGATGATTTATATAATGAACTAAGTTTAAAGATTTATATAATTAACTAAATTTAAAGATTTATTGTTCATTTTCACAATCCACCCGTATGTAAGACTTAAGTTAAAAAATCTCACAATCCACTCACTTTATAAAAATTTGTCCACTCACTTTATAAAATTTGATAAAATTTCATCCTCAAAAACCTGTTTAACAAAATTTTTATGTTTGACCTGTTGTTAGCCCTAGCTCACATCCTTATCTGGCTAATGATTAGTAGACTAGCCAATATCCATAGTCAATCCCACCATTTAAAACAGAACCAAGTTATTATAATGTCACTTGTAACTCAGCCCAAAGTGCAAACTGATGGGCCAGATTATAACTAATAGCCTACCCAACATTCATAGTCTAGCCTACCGTTCAATACGGAACCTGGCTACTCTAATATCAATTATAATGACTTAACTTAAAGTGCAAACTAATAAGTCTAGTCAAATGATCTAGCCCTTATTAGCCAGTAGCCTAACCAACGCTAATAGTCTAACCCACAATTTAATATGAAACCAAATTTCTCAAATACTATTTGTAACAACCTAGCCCAATATAAATGTAACACCCCGTTTCGATTCACCCGCGAACCGAACCGGAAGTGTCACTGTTGACCGAACCATTCGCTAATCTACTCGATTTGGTTAAGCTGACCCAGATCTACCCTCAATGTCTTAAGACGGATATACAGCATGCAGAGCATGGATGTGATGCTAGGGTTCTAACGCTTGTCCTAATGATATGTAGCAAAAATAGAACAAAACAATAAACGAGAAATCCCCAAAAAAAATCTATTTTTATAGAAAAACGGACAGGATTTCCTCTAAAAGTGCAATAAGGGCCAACCTGTTCACAACAAGAATATATATATATATATATATATTATTATTATATAT
>JAVDBV010060639.1:0-10857 GCA_032619315.1 Piper longum
CAGCGCTCGAGCGCTCAACTCTCGGTTATAAATTCTTCTTAACCGAAATGCCAGCGCTCGGGCGTTCGGCTCTCGGTTATAAATTTCAGGTCACTCTTTTTCGCCCGTTTTAGCCCCGAATTCGTTCCGGATCGACTTCAAACTCTTATACCTTCATAGAACAACATTAATGGGCACTTTTTACACCAAAATCATAATGATTTCTTGTTTTATTAATTATATCTAATAAACTCTTAAACTAATAAAATTGACATAAAAATTACTCGAAACATGACAAAAACTCAATGTAAAATGTACTGAATAATGACTCTTTTACAGAGTTATCATGTCTCTGTTGATATCTTTGTCTTCTATCTTATAAATCATTCTATATAGTTCTTGCAATATTTCTTATTTAACTTTCCCCTTTCAATATGCCTTTAGTTGATAATCTATTTTATGCTCTAAATTTGGTTGATGAACTTGCCTTATAGCTGGTGTTTTGGAAGTTTAAACACTGTAGAACTTCTCCTATGGTAAAATGTCTCCATATTTCTCGACAAAATCCTCATTTATTTGGAATAGTTATAGCTCAGTTACTAAGAACATGCAATAGTGATGAAAATTTCCATCAGTTGACAAATCTTTTGCATACATTTTGTTTGCATAGTAAGAAACTGACCATGGTATAATTTTAATGTCCTAGAAAAAGTCTGGAGAATCAGAAATTGATGCATTGCGAGAAGAATTTCACCAGAGAGTGGCATCTCTTGAAAGGAAGGTAATTAGTTGCATATACTTTACTGAAGATTATATCAGCTTATATAGATTGAAACACGGAACTAACAGCCAGCAGTGGTTTTGTTGTAAACTAATTTAGTCATTAGTTTGAAGTTGTTCTTAAAATTTTAGGAGGCCTGAACTTCTATTTCGCAGCTTGCGTACTAGTTTGTTAGGCTTTGCTATGATACCAAATTTTTAACTATTAAAGTAAACATACAAAAAATATTTTGCTAAAAAATTATTCGCCTTATGAGAAAATTTTAAGCATACAGCTGAACTTGGCAATTGTACGGGATTTATTATTACTTTATTAGCTCTGTTTGAAACTAGGTTTTTTAGCTGGCAAAAATGCTTACTGAAAAATTACTGCACTTTCTAGCAAAAACCAAAAAACAATTACTCAACAATCTGGAAACAGACTACAGAAGTAGAAAATGGGTATTCTTCTGATGCAGTTTTTATTATTTGGAGCAAAGTTCAATCGATAGTTTAATTTTTCGTTGAAGAAACTATTTGCGATTTTTTTTTTTTTGGTTGGAATTGAATGAAAAAATCGTCCTAGGAGTGTCTCTGATACCTTCCATGCTTGATTGAAAGAATAATTAAAATGAAATTACATTATATTGGCATCAGTGGTCTACTTATGTAGTTATTTTACTCATCCAAGAATTAACAATGAAGACATCAAGACCTGCAAGTTTCTATATTTTCGTTAGTCATTATTAGGTTTAGTCTTTCGAGCTTTTGTTATATGGATTTTGTTCGTATGGTGTGGAATGTGTCAAAATTTTAATTGAAATGATGTTATTATTTAGCTATATGCTCTTACAAAGGAGAGGGATACATTGAGGAGAGAACAAAGCAGAAAAAGTGATGCAGCTGCTCTTCTGAAAGAAAAGGATGAAATTATCAATCAAGTGATGGCTGAAGGTATTTATCATACACAATTTGGCTGAACCTTTACTGGTAATTCCAGTCATATGTTGGCCTATTGGAAATGTTAAGTTGTTTTGATATGCTGAAAATAAAACTGACCAAGATCATATCAGCACTCTGCATAGAATTCATTGGCAACAGATATAGTGTGAACCTTAGATTAGGATCAGACAGTGCTGTTTATACAAGGTTGCTTAAAATTTTATTATTTATCATGGTCAAGTTTCTTTTTTGGTCCTCGATTTCTTCTCAGTGAGTTCTTCTTCTCGCCTTTTGAAGTGTTCATTGCAAAGTTAGCTTAAGCTGTACATGTTAATAGTGAGGTGTGCAGTGTAGTCGCTAGTCTTGTTTATTTGCTTAGGCTTTAGAATACTGCATGGTGATTAATTTCTTGCACTTGTATTTTTTCCAAGTTGAGTGGATAAAACTCTTTTATTAATGAAGCAGGACGTCCCTCACCTAAGAGGCTGAAGTTTTTTTATTAGTTATGAATTTCAGTATTTATTTCTTTGATAATATTTTGCTTAGATTTTACGAAATTTCATTTTTAGGGGAGGAACTTTCAAGGAAACAAGCTGCTCAAGAGTCACAAATTAGAAAGTTGAGGGCGCAAGTATGAATCAGATATTTTGAACATTTAATAATTGGAGTCATTTTTGCTACTTATTGTGAAATTCTCTTAATATTATATTTTTATGCTCATCAGTTATCTGCCTGATATTTATGCCAGATCAGAGAGTTAGAAGAAGAAAAACAAAAGCTAAATTCAAACATCCAGGTAGTTATGGCATACTTTTGCCTTTTCTAAGTACTTTTAGGGCAGCTGAAAATGTTCTTTTGTTGAAAAATTTGGTGTTGGTGGAGCAGTTAACAGCTTAAAAATGATGGCAGCACTTTTAGTTATATGTTTTAAAAAAAAAAACTTAAAAATTTCAGCTACTCTCTACTTCTAGTGTTTCTGTCAACTAATAGTCTTGCAGGATTTAACATTCTTGCTTTTTTTATCAGGTGGAAGAAACTAAAGTAGAGAGCATAAAGAGAGACAAGGCTGCCACAGAAAAGTTATTGCAGGAAACAATTGAGAAGAGTCAGGCAGAACTTGCCGCTCAAAAAGAATTTTATACGAGTGCTTTCAATGCAGCTAAGGAGGCTGAAGCATTGGCTGAGGCCCGTGCAAATAATGAAGCAAGATCTGAACTTGAGGGTCGACTGAAGGAAGTGGGAGAGCGTGAAGCAACACTTGTTCAAACACTTGAAGAACTGAGGCAATCACTGACTAGAACAGAACAGCAGGTAGTACATTAAGAGTTGATGATTCTCTTTATTCTCTGATTGATATCTTATTTCAAGTCGTGTGCTGTTGTCTCTTTTTAGGCAGTTTTTAGAGAAGATCTACTTCAAAGGGACATTGTTGATCTTCAGAAACGCTATCAAGTATGATTTTTTATGATATTCTTCCATTGCTGTTGGCAAACAATATTTGGTTCTTGAGTGTTTTTAATTCATTCATGAAATGGGCATTTTTAACAGGCTAGTGAGAGACGTTGTGAGGAATTAATTTCACAGGTTCCAGAATCAACCCGACCACTTTTGAGGCAAATTGAAGCAATGCAGGTTGTGGCTGTATGATATTATTTAGTCAACTTGAAATGATGATTTTGGTTCAAGAAACATGGTCTGTTTACTATCTGAGTGGGCGTGTTGAATGTTTATGGACAGGAAACAACTGCTAGAAAAGCAGAAGCTTGGGGTGGAGTTGAGAGGGCTTTAAACTCCCGTTTACAGGTGTGTATCTTTTAACTAAGTTTTTCTATGGTACTGTTGTTTTCTTGTCCAAAAATAAATTCCTGATATTATAGGATGCTGAAGCCAAAGCTGCTGCTTCTGAGGAAAGAGAACGGTCAATAAATGAGCGATTGTCTCAGACTTTATCAAGAATGGCTGTTCTTGAAGCGCAGGTGTTTGGCTTTTACAATTTTTCTTTTGCTGGTTCTTGCTACAATAGGGTTACATATATGTTATTTTGATACTGGGATGTTTCAGATTTCATGTCTCAGAGCAGAGCAAACTCAGTTGAGTCGATTACTGGAGAAGGAGAGACAAAGAGCGTCTGAAAGTAGGCAAGAATATCTTGCAGCCAAAGAAGCTACTGCCACACATGAAGGGCGTGCAAAACAGCTGGGGGAGGAGCTCAAGGAACTCAGGTGCAAGCATAAAAATGAACTACAGGAGGAAATTGAGAGGAGAGGAATTGTTGAGCAGGTTACTGTCTGAAACGATTACTCCGTAACTGAGTTGTGTTCTTTAGAACCTTCAATTGATGTCTGGAAAAAGAAAAACCAGCCATCTTAGGAATTTTATTTTATTTATTATTTATTTATTTGCTGCTTTGCTGGTCTTAAAGTGCCTGAACCGCACGAGGTGTTTCATATGATTTTATATTTTTAATAGTCCACAAATATAATTTCCATGGAGGAAAATATAGGGCTAAATTTTGTTGAATTAGATAATGTATCTGGATTACTAGAAGTTAATTTCAGAAAGAGGTTTTCAGTGACTAGAGTCCTGAACTTTTTATAAACTTACAGGAGCTAGAGCGGGAAAGAACAACGAGAATTGAACTGGAAAAAGCAGCTTCTCATGAGAATTCTGTTGTACAGGCGATCAAAAATTCAAATACAACAATGGAAAATGGTAATGATGGGAGAGTGGTCCCTTAATACTTAATTTCATTTATATTTTTTGGTTAATAACTTTTTCCTTTTAGGAAATTATTTAGTGAGGAAGCCATCTAGTTCTGGAAGTCTTAGTAGCATTGAGGAAAGTCATTTTCTTCAAGCTTCTTTGGACTCATCTGATGGTGGGCCTTTCCTTGAGCGAAGATTTTCTGGGGAATTAACTATGGCTCCTTATTTTTTGAAAAGCATGACCCCTAGTACCTTTGAAGCAACACTCCGTCAGAAAGATGGTGAACTTGCTTCGTATATGTCACGTTTGGTATTTTCCTCTTTTCCTTATTTTCTCCTATCTCATTGCTACCCTTATTTTTCTTATTATCCTTTATAAGATCTTAAGCACAGGCATTGGTGCACCTTTATTAGAGAGGTGACATTTTGAATTTTCTTGTATTATTTTTGTTGTTTGATGTTCCAGGCATCCTTGGAATCTATCCGGGACTCTCTTGCTGAGGAACTTGTTAAAATGACTGCTCAGGTCAGATTTTCACTGGTTTTTGTTTATCTCTTTGTCAGATTACCATTTGTCTACATTTATTTTTAAAACAAATTTCATGCATTTATTTTCTGCAGTCTGAAAAACTAAGGAGTGAAGCAGCTTTAGTGCCTAGCATACAAGCAGAGCTTGAAGCTTTAAGGAGGCGGCACACTGCAGCATTGGAACTTATGGGTGAACGTGATGAGGAGGTGACTTGTTTCTCATTTTTTCCACTTCAATATATTAGAATGCACAAGAATTTTCTCACGTTAAACTACCTTGATGTCTTACTCTTTGGTTATAATGCTTTTAGCTACCGTAGCTGAGTTTTTGTTTTTATGCTAGCCATTTGATTTCTTCGTGTTTTACACTTAACTGATTTTTTATTCCATTTTTTTGTTGTACTGCGAAGTCTGCTAGTTTCTAAATTACATTGCTTTTTATATGTTGAAAGCTTTTCCTGTCCCTACCGCATTAAAATGAACTTTTCAATATGCATGTGATCTATATTTTAATTGTCAAATCTGCCTTACTGTTTAACGTCGGGCTGTGAAGACCACTCAAGAATGTGTTTTTTATGTGCAGTTGGAAGAACTCCGTGCGGATATAGTTGATCTCAAGGAGATGTACAGAGAACAAGTTGATTTGCTTGTAAACCAAGTAAAGTCTAAAGCCCAATGCCCTTTTGGAATTACCATAGTTGAATTACTTACATTCTCTTAATTTACATTTAATGACAGATACAAAGATTGAGTACTGCAGTCGGCACAACTTGATTTCATAAGCAAAGGGGGTGAGATGCTGCCTTGCTGCTTCTGAATCTCTATAGCTTTGTTTTTCTTCAAAGACTGATCACCTTAGAGTGTTCTCGATGTGCATTTTTCCTTTTGAAGGCTACGGATGGTGGTTCCTCCATGAAAGTAGCATTCTGGTGCCTGTAGCTACAGTCCATCCACAATTTTTGTTCATTACTGGCTCAGTTTTCCCTATAATATCAAGGGAAACTATATATGTTTCGCTGGCCGTCTGTGAGGAGACCCCAGTAAATGGGGACTCAAAAGCACGGATATCTGATCTATTTTACAACTTAGAACCCTTATTTTTTACTAATCAGGGTTTCCTGGGTGAAAAGGTCATTGAAATGTAATATCATTGTAACTCTTTCCTACTTTTTATTCATTTCGCATTGTACCAAGTTAAGGAATTGTTGGGCGTTTTTGTATTAGCTCAGGAAGTTTGAGGGAAAAAATAAGAAATTACTAAACAACGTCTTAACAATCAGGTTGCATGACTTGGATTTAAAATCCTATATGCCTTTCTCGCAATGGTTATAAGCACCTGATATGTCTTCTTCATAAAAGCTTTAACTTACTTCAAAATCCTTACATCACAATAACATTACCTATATAAACATCGATTAATTCATGCATCATTCATATTTTTCTTGATAAAGATGAAATTAAACGATCAAATTTAATTAATCTGTCTACACATCTTAAAATAAAGATATTAAAGCTCCCTAAATAATGATTAATATGCACTGCAACTTGAATGAGTTCATTGCAAGCTAAGCAACACTATTTTCTAATCTGCATAAACAATTACACCTACTATAACTATTCCATCTATTTCTAATTAATCATTATATATGCATGGCACAAAATTGTAAAACAATACTAAGAGACTCGTAACAAATTTAGGCAAATTAATGAAGAACAAATAACAATAGATAAAAGCTAACAAGATTCTATTAAAGTTGAAAGAGAAAATTCTATTAAAAAAACATTGGGAATAATACAGTGACACCAATCTAAGTATATAGTAGAACAAACTAACAAAAGCTTTCTAAAAAAAAAAAATGCATGGGTAACATCTAGCAAGCTTATTTATAGTGGAGATATATAGATAGATATGGATATACATTCATATAGATTGCATTGAGAGGTGTTGCATTGCATTGTTGTTCTTGTCCCAAAGTATAAGGAATTCTCCAAAGAGAGCCTAGAAATCTTCCAAGGTATAAATTACCCAAAAAAAAGAGAACAAGGCATTGAATGTAAGAAGTGGACATATATCTCAAATGTGCAAGAACTAGTGTATATGAAATAGAAAAAAATAATTTATTTTACAGGTGATTAAAGGTTACTACCCTTTCGCTAATTTGGATTAATTAGCATATCTCTTGTAACACAGCGAGGTATACATAGATGCCCAAAAGAGATCTTTCGTGCTACTTTACATTTACTCATTCTCTAAATCTTTTAGATACATAGACATTAAATAATAAATATTTTTAGTACCATAATTTAAAAAATGTCATACTTGGTTTTAAAACAAATAGCGTATGGCTATAATCTATTTTTAGGCTATAATCATTAGTACACCTTGCAATCAACCCCCCCTCAATCAACAATTTACTACCAACAATTTGACGTCAAAGGTTAAATTACTAAGCGAAGTCGTGGTATAAAGAATACTGTCGCAAAATTTTATCAAAATACAAGGTATTGTTGTCCTCAACTGTAATTTACAGAACGTACCGTAAGTATGCATGGGCGCAGTAATTCGTCATGCAAGACACATGCTGAAGCACAAGCAACCATGCTGGCCATTTGCTCACGATCATAGTCATTTTGAAGCTTAGGATCAACAAGATCATCGTATTTACCCGCAAAGGCAATCTTCAGTAACGGCAACACCTATTATTAGAAGATGATAAAACAGCCAATTATCCGCATGTCTTAACGAGTATTAGAGCTTGAGCATATCTTAAAAGTGACACAGCTGCAAAAACTCCAGAAAATAATCGGGGCGGGGGGGGGAGCACCAACCCAATTAACCAAGTTAACATCTTCACGAGAGGAGCTAGAATTTCCAGTAATGAGTTCCAAAAGCATCACACCAAATGGGAAAATGTCTGTTCTGGCTAGACACATACTCTGGTGCCAAATGACTAACAAAAACACCAACACAAATTATGATGCGTGATAGAGTTGGGTTTAGACATGAAGTAATCAAGAACTAATGCAATAATGGTTCATAAGTAAGTTAGTGTAAAGTTGACGAATTAGTTTCAATACGCAACCAGTTTTCACAAAATACTGAAGGATTTAATAAAAATTGCATTCCTGATGGTGTCGAACCAAGTAGATGCAAGTTCTTGAGTTAGTTCCGGGGAATTAAGTACCGGGAAAATCCAGGAAGAGACGGGGTACCAGAATCACAACCCTCCTAATACCCCTCTGTTCTTTCTAAAGAAACCTCTAAAAAGTTTGTAGCGGAAAATCAAAGGAAATGCGTGCACTTTAACAACCGATTAGACAAACAATTAAAACCTTCTAAGAGAACCAGCTGCTAAAAAATATCAGACAATTGAACAGTACAACTACACAGACATACCAAACGGTGCCCAAAAGAATAGTATCAGGCGCACCCTTCGCCAGCAAGCCCAAAGTCACCAACCTGCAGCATGCAAATCTGCCATCACATACAAAACTCGAAAGAACAAGTCTCAACTTTAAACCATCCGCACGCAGTTCACAGAATAGCCATCTGATAGAGTAAATATTATCAATGTTTTCTCAAAGTAAGTCATAAACAACAAAAATATCAAACCTTTGGTTCAAAGTTGTAATCGAGAAGTATGTTAGCTGCTTTGATATTTCCATGATGGATTCTAGGACGGCCTACAAAACAAATTATCGATTTTATGAACAGAAGATCCAAAACTAAATTAGCTAATCCAGAGACAAAATTAAGCGAATACCCACAATTGTCATGAAGATGAGCAAGTCCTTTTGCAGCGCCCAGGGCAATCTTAAAGCAGGTAGACCATTCCAGCGCGCTCCCAGGGCAATCTCAAATTAACAACTTACATGGGAGAATCAAATGGTGCATTAAGCATTAATGATTCAGTATAGTTAGATAAAAAGATGATCACCGTGCAAATGATACTCGAGACTGCCACCGGGGACAAACTCGTAAACAAGCATTCTCTGTCGGCAACGAAGCATCCAACCAAGGGAACCGGATTCGGGTGATCATCCGACTAGGATGATCATTTCCACCTCTGCTAGGAACCGTTATGGGGTGCAGGTGGAGAGGCACACAAATCGTCCTGAAGACTTGTTCTTCTTCTTCTTCCTAAAGAAGTCCAGGGTTTCTCTGAATTTGGACCCCGGTGGCGAAACAGGCACAGTCAGAGAATGCAGCGACGAAGGAGTATGAGAAGAAGGAGGCGGCGAGGCTCAACCTCCCATGCAGACAGAGCCTAGGTAGGTTGATCAGCCGCGCGTTGCGTTGTTGCTTATTCACTCTCGGACGCATTTACGTACCAAAGGGATTTGCCCTCAAAAGAACACATATTCACAATTTCATATTGCAAGTGGATAATTATCATATTTACCCTCATTCGGACGCTCTTGTCCTGAGCGAGTTTTAGGGGTAAATATGTCAATTTGATAACCATCTTCCCATAAATTGTAAATATACAAATTTGTTCCCTCGAACTGTTAATTATGAATGAAAGGTCATTTGAATCGTAAATTTGCAAGATTTTAGTCTCAATTTTCGGTCGGTATTAAAAATAATAATTTTGAACAATCGATCTACAGGCTAACCGAAATGAATACAAAAAATGCAAACCACACTGACATGTTTTGAAAAATATTTTTCTAAAATAAACGACAATGTTTATTTTATGATACAAATTTTTTCTAGATTATTTTGTATGATAAGTACTCGTATTATTACCATCATGTCTGAAAATATAGATCAATGTGGCTAAATTTTATAGACAATAATTTATCAAAATTGACCAATTATATAATAATATGATTGACAAAGAATATATTTTGTCGATTTTTTAAACTAAACCATATATGCAAAACTACTTTAAAGTATGAACTACACCCAAAATTGAGGGTAAAGGTCATCATAAAATTCATTCGCTCAAATCATGCATTATAAATAATAATCCCCAAAATCTTAAATTTTAGAACATAGCACCCTTTTTACGGAAAGATAGTCAACCTTAACAGTAAAGAAAAAGATTACAATAGAATGATCATTTTTTATTGTTGAACTGAATTTCTATATATTATTTTGATCCACGTATCTTTAAAAACTTTGTGAATGAATACTACTAAAATGATTTTTTATGAACAGGTATTGAATATAAAATTAAATTTGACTAATTAAATTTCAATGTTAAATTAGCCATCAATTTTAATCATTTTAAAGTAATTCGAGCATGATTTTTATCAAACCACACCCATCCGGCAAGAGATACGATCCTTGCCAACAGAAGGATTGAAAAAAATCCTAATTTAAAATTAAAACATGTTTGCAAAGAAATTAAGAAAAGCTAAACATGGGTGCGTGTATCGCATGAAATTCGTATAATAAGTAAACTTTGGGTAACTCGACTATACATTTTTTATTTTTTATTTATAAAAAAATTATTACGAAACCAACTTGCATGTACAAAAAAAAAAAAAAAAAGTGCCGGTGGAGACTCATGTGGTCATGGGACCTACCGCAACATGTATGGCCATTTACAACATTCCGAGGCATCCCTCTAAAGTGCATGTATGCGCTGTCCCCATGACATAGTTTCTTTTGTGAAATCTCTCATTAATTTGTAACGAAAGGCCATGCATTTCATTTTCAACCCAAATTATAGTTTTACTAAGTAAATTTTAATTAGTAGAGTCTGATTTGAATCATAATGGAATATAATCAAGGGTACTGCTGAACGACCTTAAAACCCAAACTTTTTTTGCCCACCTTAAAAATTGTATTTAATGCCTATCAAAAATCATGCATAGAATGAAATAGGATAACAAGCATAAATTATACTTTTTAAAGCTCAATATTCATCATTATAAATGTCAATCACAAATGTTCTTTATTTTGGACAATTTTTAATCGTTTGTTTTTTTTAAT
>JAVDBV010060642.1:0-10145 GCA_032619315.1 Piper longum
AAAAAAATCTAAAATCGTCAACTGTATGCTCTCATGCATTCTGATAACTCATTCTCTGCTCATTTATCTCATTATCATCACATCCTCGCTACACATTACCCTCACAGCTCATACACGTGACCGGAATCGGCTCAGTACACGTGTTCTGAAATACACTCAACTCGAACCGACGGCTGAACCGATCGGCTAACGACTATAAAACCTGTGACTCGAGTCACGGGTTTTACAATAAGAGTGGCCCACTTGATAATAATTATAATTAATTATACAAAATATAATAAATATATACCAATTTTTCTTAAAAATATATAGCATTCATATCATTTTTGGTAGGGTTGACCATCTAGAAGTGTTTGTCTGTGGTTTCCGTCTAAGACCCTCACCACTCAATACTCACTCCCTAAGTTGTGACTTTCCTTCTTACTAAAAAGAATTTTTAACCACGCCCAATTTTTTCGTTCTAAAGTGCCACTTCTTGATTAATCCATGTTGATTCTATTATTCATTCTCCAAAAAAAAGGTAATTATGATTGTAAAGAGATAATATAAATCCATTTCTAATAACGAAATTTATTTATTAAAATGATAAAAAATTACATGAAAATACGTAACAAAATACATTGAAAAGAACCTACTTTAGCCAGCATCTCGTGTTTCTTCATCTTCTTCTTTCACTTTCACCTTACCTAATTAAATCCACTTTGTTGTTTTTCTCTATCACATTGACCTCACTTCCTTAATTGGGTTTATAAATACAACTTTAGGCAAGGTAGTAACGGTAACATGGTTTTTGAGGTAAAAATTTAGGCGAGTTAAAACTGGGGGAGTAAAGTGAAAAAATAAACTTATATTTTACTTCTCAAATGAATTTTTGAATATGAATTTAGGTGAGATGATGGTGGGGAAGTGGGGTTTTGAGGTAAATGGATGGTAACCAGATAGGTTTTTAAGGTGAGATAACGATGGGTTTGAATATCCAAAGATTTATAAATTCGATGTGGATATTCAAAACAGTTTTAAATTGGATTAAGATTTGAATTTTTTTGATACATAATTGTTTGCATAGATTTAATCTTATCCATTCACATAGATGAGCTCTGAGAGATTCTAAAGCAAAGATTTGTTTTAAATATACCGGAGGATATTTTTTTTTAAAATAAGGTTAGAAGAAAAGATCCGTGCTGTTTCAAATCTACTTTAGAAAATTTGTGAAAAAACTAAACTGGCTATGATTTCATATCGATAAGGACAGAACAAAAAAGCTCTAACATCTATAAACAATTAAATATATTGTTAAGGCAGATGGGAGAAAATTTTCAAAAAAAGAGGCTCATGTTTATTATTATAAAAAAGATAAAGAGCTAAGGAGGCTTTATTTCCCTCATCTCTTGTGTGAAAAAGATGCCACTACCGTGGTGGAAGGACTGCATCGTCATTATTCATAGCTTACAAGATCTCCACTTCACTGGTGTTAGAGCATGCGAAACCCCTCAGGGGAGCCATGCCTTGCTGAGTAAAAATTCTATTATTGCCCACCAAGGAAAGACATTGCTATCACATCTTGCTCCCGAAGAGAGCCAGAGTCACCGCCACGCCTTAAGATTTTCAAGTTTAGTTCGAGATCTACCAGAAGAGGTTGGCTTTGTTTTCTTTTTTTTAAATAAAAACAGAAGACTCAGGTCTCTACTTTGCTACGTGTTGGGATTTTAATACACTAAATCTTTAAATATTATGTTATATATTTTGCCAAGGCAAAATAGAAAAAATAAAAGATATATAACACACACATTTAACGTAGAACCTCTAAAATAAAAGGAAAACCACAAACCATTTATTATAATCAAATAATGGGCATACACATCGGATAAAACTGATACATCATCTTCATCATCTAGATCAGATGATGGCAACCACAACCTCCCATTAGGATACACATCAAATTAGAAACACTCAACTTTTAACTATAACACATTCCAATTAGGAATACTCATAAGTTCCAACTAAAAAACATAACTTTTAACTAAAAAACATAACTTCCAACCAAAGAACAAATTCTAATTGGGTATACTCATACCTTGTGAGGAGAGAGAGGGAGAGTCTCACTGCAAAACTTAACACTGAAACTCAATAACACACTCTTCAGAAAATAATCTCTCTTCAATTTTAATTTATTTCACTCACAATACAACTACATATTTATAAACAACAAAAACCAACCTTGTAAATATGAAAGGTCAAACGCTAAATACTCCTTATCTTCAATAATTTTTCTCAAATTCTTCGTATTTCTTCGAATAATATTATGTCTTTACAATTTCTCACGTAATTACATATATTCTCACATTCATCGTATAATGATGGATCTTAATAATCCTCCCCTCCCGAATCATATGAAACACACTAAGATTAGTTTCATCATCCCTCATATGAGAAAGAGATATAACCCTTTCAATTTTCCTTTTTTTACCTATGTAGAAACTCTTTAAAAAAATCATAACTCTTACACCACTTATCGAATACCAATTAAACTATTAAACTTGATACACTAGTATCTTATATAAAAAGAAAAATATCTCAATACTACGCCTCCTCGACTACGACCGTAAAAAAGATTGGAGTGTTGCTCTATGAGCACATTGGAGCGTTGACGCGGTTGCAGCCAAGATTGCTGAGAGGAGGAGCTTCATTTGCGGCTGTTGCAGTAGACACTGGCGTTTACCGCCGCCCCTGGGAGCCTTACCGAATCAGCAAGGAGCAAAAGGAGATATCGCTGCACTTGCCGTCCCCTGTTATTTGGAGCAGAGGAAATATCACTGCACAGAACCACTGCTGTTCTCCACCTATTGCCGCCAATTGATGCTCCTGGAGTTATGCCGTCCTTGCCGTCAAGCTTGCCAGAGTCGAGACATTCCCCGTGGAACAGAGATCGATCGTAAGTTCGTCGGAGGAGAGGAGCCTTGCTGCTTTGGAGCTTGCCGAACCAACAACCGTCAACCAAACCGTTGCCTCGAAGGAGATCCTGCCGTAGAGTCCCGCTGTCAGACTTCTACTCCCCACCGGAGCCCTGTCCAGATCCCACAGGCTATTCATCACCGTCAGTTTTCGCTTCCACCGGCATTGGTGATCCGTTCCCGCCGGCCAGAGCCTCCCCTGGAGCCTGCCGACGACGAGGAGAAAGGTCACCCAGTTTATAATTTCTGCAGGTGTCGAGCCCCTGTTCGCACAACTTTTTCGGCCAGACAACGTAGTCCCATGCCAGTCAGAGAACGCCGACGTGAAGGTCACACTTCCATCTCCTGTACCAGGCCTTGACAGATTGCAGCAGACCCGTACCGTCGCCGGAATCTCGCGGCGAATCATCCCGCCAGAGCAAGAAGACCAGAGAAGAGAAAACAGAGCTAGAAACAGTAGCGAAAGACGGATTTCGTGGTGGTTTTCCGATCAACGCAGGTCGTCCCCAACCCAGTCGTGGCGTCCAAAGTGAATCTCGTGAAGTAATATTTGGATTTTGGTGGATTCCCGCTGGATTTCGTCGTCTATGTCGCCGAAAAAAAAAATCTAGAAGTGGCCGATCGAAGCATGAAGAAAATTGAGAGTCCCCTGTTTTGTTTTGCTCAGCTCTTTGGCCGACCAAAGTTGACGTTTTTCTACTAAAGCCGGGGCCGAGGAAACGAAGAAGTGAATCAAGGAATCTGAATTATCGCCTACTGGTTGCCAGAGCCTCGCTAGAGTTGAGGTTGTCGCTGGAAAGAGGTTCTGTCGAAGCCCTGTTTTGGCCGAAGGAAGGTGAGGCTTGAATCTCTGCTCTGTTTTGATATGGCGAAATCTTGCACATTGCCAAAGTTGCTACTTGTTGAGAAAGAGATTGCCGGAGTTTCTACCGCCTCGTTAAGTCAGGTGGTTGCCTACTCACGCTGGAATTCGTCGTCGCCCCCCATCCTTGCTGCTGCAAAGTGGAACATTGCCAAAATTCTGGATCACCATAGAAGTTTGCTTTGAAGCCTGAGTTTTGTTTGCCCGGAAGCTGCTGCCTCAGAGCACCATTGAATCCTACCCTCATCACCACTTTGAAGCTTGAACTGAACCTTGCTAGAGTATGTCACCGTTGTTGGAGGCGCCCAGATCATGGCGTGCGACGTGAAGAACAAATGAAGGAAAGATAAATGGGTTGCATATCTATTTTGCATGAAAATATGTCCATATTTAAACTGTCCTGGTCACATATCAAGCTCTGATCAGGTCCACTAACTCATTTCCGAAGAACCGCTGACGGGGGCCACAGAAAACACCCACACGCCGGTATCGGTGTTACCGTGATAGCAGGTCACAAAGTAGAAGAAACGATCGAAGGAAGAAGAAAAGAGCAAACGGGTCTTCTTACTCGCTGTCAGGATCAATTTATCCACCAACTTACCGAATAGCTTTCTTGGCTCGACCGTGCAACATCTATTTGCCTCTCCGTGATCAATTTGACTCAGAGGTTAGATTAACCTATAATGGAGTCTTTAGGTACCAGCTCATATTCCATTCGGGATTATTTGATTTGTGTATAACTTGGTACCTTGATGTTTTCCCTCGTTTCAAAAACAACAATGAATTTTATTTTATTATTTGAATACAACACCGATTAAATTTGAGGTCTAATTTTAAAACCATCAAGGGTAAATTATATACATAGTTAAAAAAATTAAAGTGATAAAAATTTAACTAAAATTTATAATTTATGAAAGAATTAAAAATTAGTGAATTATGAATATCAACCTCACCGCTAAACCCTAAGGAACCCTATAAAATTTTTTATATATTATTTTATATCTGTAACATTTTATTTTTATCGCACTATTTCTTTGTACGACAAGGACATCTCAATCTCACTGAACTTTTAAACTTAGATAGAAGCGATCGTAGGGGCAGACAATCCTACATTGGAACAAAAATATATCAAAAAATATTCAAATTAGATACGAATTTGAGGTGATTTAATCCTAATGCAATCTCATTATATGATGTTTTATAAAATTATAAATATTCAAAATAATATTATTTTATTTCATAATCAAATAAAGTAACTTTTTCTCTTTCTAAGAATAGTTAATGAACTCTAGATAGATTTCAGGCAGACCAATAAAAAGGTGATGCACTTTAAATACAAAAAAGAAAAACAGAATTACGTGGCCAAAAATTTTGAAGTCTTTCTTACCTTTAACTATAACACTTAAAACACAGACCCCAAATAAAATAGAATATGTTGGAAAACATTGGACTTTAAAAGTGTTTATTGAGTGCCTGCGCTTTGGCGCACATAATTACACTTTTACATAGACTCTTGAAAAGTGAGACCATATTGTCTTGCTTCAGTTGCAAATTACCATTGTCCAATGACAATATGGAATTCTGAAGTTAGTAGTTTAAACCGTTGCCAATTACAAAATTCGCATATTGGCTTAGGGTAGATCCCTATTTCCTTTACCTGTCTTCTTTCTTTTATCAGCGATGAAGGTACAGTAAGCTCAGCATACAAATCTTTCTACTTTGAACTCCGAACCACATTGGACTGCGAGCTATTAGAATTCTCCATGCTATGTTCCACCATCAAAAGTCTGATGGGAAGGCCATGTTTGGGGACCGGAAATGGGTCGTACTCAACTCCTTCTTGGCATCCCTCTAGCTCCCACCTGTGGCAAACAATATAAATATTCCTTCTAGGCTCTAGCAGACCAATCATGCATATGCTATTCAACGTTGGATGCTCTGTATAACACATCTCGCCATTTTTAACTGCAACTCTGCTCCTCACATTTATAAATTATTTGGAAAGTGAACCCTTTATTGCTCACCTGTAACTAGTTACTACATGATGGATAAGTATCAGCATCTCTATCTTGGCAAGCTCATTTCCCGGGCAAGAATGCACTCCGCTACCAAATGGAAGAAAGCTATCGGGCTTGGAAGACAGCTAGATGTCACCATACATATATATAGCCGATTAAGAATTAATTACACTACATACCAAAACATAATGATAAGCTGCTAAGAATGTGGATTTAGCTAGGAATGAAAGAAAATAAAAAAATAATAAATAATAAAAAAGAAACCTTACAGGACAATTAATTAAGATCGGTTACCTGAAATCTGGAAGGGTCGAACCTCTGTGGATTTTGAAAGAACTCATGGTTGTGATGAATGCTCCTAAACAAAGGCATTACCTTCCAACCTTTGGGAATAAGATATCCTGCCATAGTTGCAGCCAAACCCTAACTCAATTCAATGCCATTGATTAACATGTTAATAACAATTATCAGACTTCTCTGGTGCGTTCTTATTACCTTGGTATTCAACATCGACGACCGCTTCTCTAAATGTAAAATTAATGATGCTTGCCATCCTTAAGCTTTCGAATATAACCTGCTTACCCCAACGAACCTCAATCACAGCAATAATTAAGGAATCGAAAGAGAGCATTTCAGTGTTATTTATATTAAACAACACACCATATGGGTGAATGGCATATTATTCCTTATTTGCATCCATGTCAATGGCAGCTTCCCTCCTTTGTTAGCATCATGAATTGCTCTTTGTTCTTCCTGTAAGTAAAGAAATTTGTTTAAAACTATGATTAATACTGTCTTAAAATTGTCAATCAATTTCACAAGCAAGTTTTGCTGGTTTACCCTTACGGAGTCTAGAACCCTGGGGTAGTCTAGAAGAAACTTCATAATCCATGTAAGAGCGCTAGCTGTTGTATCTTGCGCTGCAAAGAGAACGCCGACGATGTTATCTGCAATCTGATCTTGCGTCAAAGGCGGTTCTCTTCCTTCCGTGGAGTTCATTAGCCGGTCAAGTAAGTCCCTATGAGTCAATTTTTTCTGTTTTCTCTCCAAGATAATCTGGCTTACCACCTCGCTAAGCCTTTTCCTCGCCTAATTGTATCAAGTAAACCTCCGTGTCAAGTTCTCAAAAACTGCCTTCATGGACAATATATAAAATACTTCAACTTTGTAATCCTACCCGGATAGCATCATGATAAGGAGTTCCCCAAATGGTTGCTGGAAAGGAGTTGTACCCTTTGTCCAACATGAAGTAGTTTCTCTTCAGCTGGTCTTTATAGCTCATTCCCAACTCGCTAAAGATGATGAGAATCCCCACATCAAACGAAAACTGCATAGATCCATATTTTATTCTCATTGACACTGTTGTGTATCTAATTTTTTTTCTAGAGATACATTAGACATATGTTAGGATATAATTGAGCACTGTTTCCATACAGGGGTCACTAAAAATTTGAGTGGTAAGACTAAGCATAAAAAGATAATAGTTTAGATGGAAGAATGGGCACGGAACAGAGACAATGTTTTTAAAATCGTACCAACTACGGTATGTTTGGGTTGACCGGGTAAAATCGGGTAGAAATGCATTCCCATACCAGGTCGGACCGGATGGTCAAGTCTGGTTCTATTTAAAACACTGGCACGTAACTTACCCTAATAAGTCGCCAAAATATGAAAATTAAGTAGGAAACCCTTACCTTCTTCATTTCATGAAAGGTGTTAAGTACATGACCCCGGCCACTCCAAGATCGTAATGCAGTGGCAGAGATGGCTTCTATTTTGGGAACCAGATTGGTGAGAGCTCGAGGAGATAGTGAGCGCAACACGAGCTTTCTTAGGCGAGCATGGTAGCCTCCTTGGTGGAAGAAGAGTGCAGAAGGACCGATCATCTGTTCCTTGCTCTTGGGGTACGTCGGCTTGAACAGGTGAGCTTGAGTTACAAGCACAACCCTTGCTGCCTTGGGACTAGCCAACATCACACACGGGTGTCCAAGCAAATGGGTTTTGAATATTTCCCCATACCTACATATATAAATCCATCCAATATCAAGCTAAATATGTATTCATATCTATATATATGCAACAAGAAGCAAAAATTTTTGCTATTAGAAGGGCATGACGATTGCAAAAAAACTATGGAATTGATTGATACTTCTTTTGCCTCTGAGAGAAGAATTCGTTCGGACTCCGAGAATATAGTTGTAGTGTTTCTCCTATGTAAGGCCATCCCATGGAACCGGGTGGAAGCTTAGCTATTCGTTGGATCTTCCATTGGTAATGCCTTTTGAGAAGAGCGTAGCAGATCCAGGCAAAGAAAATGACTATGGAGATAGAGAAGAGAGTATGATCCATTGTCTTTTCTCGTCAATCATACGAGAATTGGGCAAGAGAAGGATATATCATAGGCATCCCTAGTAGTTCTAAAGACAACAAAGGCAGATTTTTTCAATGCATTGCGGACTTATAAGGTCCTTTCTTAAGAGCCAGATATTTATGGACGATGAAAGATATATATAACGAAAAGTGCCTACCGACTTTTACGTGGAACAGGTGTCCAACAACATGACAACATCAACGGGATAAACTTTTCGAGAGTAATAAACGCTCTTACACTTTAAAATTGCTTTCCATTAGACGAATGCTTATATGTATTCTTTCAATTCTTGGGTCTCAGGCATACTACGTACTGATGAATGCTTTACCACCCTATGCTTTACGAGGGAAAACGTGATGCATAACAACATTATCTGGCTTTGGCATGTTATCTGTTTTTATAACTCCTTAACATTTAATTGACAACTATTTCGGTTAAGTTAAATCCTCTAAAGCCTGAGCAGCGCCAAAAGTAGGAACACCTGACAGAGCTGGCCAAATCAGAGATGGAGGTAAAATTTGCTTCCCTCTGCCAGAGCACCACCACCTGTCAAATATCTCAATATCTTCATCATTCAAGCCCGTGATGGGACTCGCCAAGGCCAGCTCATTGCTCATATACAGAGCAAATGAACTAGTCTTTGGCACAGTTGTGGTGGGCCTGCCCGTTTCAAATATGGACGTGTTAGATATTTATTCAAATAGTTTTTGGATGAAGTATAATGTAGCGACCTTATTTCAACGTACTATTATTTCTTTAGTTTTAGTTCATCCGAGGGGCGTAGTTGTTACATGGTGAAGAACGTATACAATTACTCTGTATTAATAGACTTAATAGAAAGCGTCAGCAGGATTGTTCAGTCTATAACACTACAAAACTTGTTTGATGATTTGACCATATCTGCGTTATATCTCTTATTGATGTTCAATATCTTCGATGATTGGGTCGCTTTCAAGCATATGATCTACGACTAATTCCTTGATTAATTCCTTCAATCTCATGGGATAAGTATGACATTTCCAACCGATAAGACGGTCGTACACGATTTATATGTTTCACACAAATTGGCCACTGAGTAGATATTTTCAAGATGAGCCCTACTCATATCAGTTATATCTCATATAATTTATATAAGTTATATTTTTTATTTTGATTAATTTAGTGGGTCTCATAATTAAAATTTTATATAAATAATTATGATAATAAATAATAAAGATAATTATAAAATTTTAACACAATTTAATATTTTAACTCTGTCATCTTAATTATCAAAATAATTGTAATAATAACTGATTTTAAAATATTAATTAACTTATATATTTTGTTATAATCTTAAAACTAGGTGATAATAATACTAAAAAAATTTTATCAATCTTTTACTCATGCACCTTGTTTTTAATATGTATAAATATTATTTTATAAAATTTATTAAAAAATATTCATATTAAATATTAAATTCATGTAAGCTATGTGAAGAGTAACTTGTATAAATTTTTTCCATTCAAGAATGTCTTTCAATTCCAACGCATGGCACTTTGACAACCGCGCGCCAACCGAGCAGCAGCTAAAAAATGCATTTGGATGAATATGACCGTCTCAAATTAAGTAGAGAAGTTCCGTACAAGACTGGAAATGGGGCGATTTGGGAAGTGGAACTAGTATATATATATATATATATATATATATATATATAGTAGTTTATAGAATAAGTCGAGAAGAAGTGAAGAGCAATCTTTCATGTGTCTCCACATCTGCCTGGGCGAGTGGACGTAGATCACGAACTCCTGCCGATCGTCCCATTTGCTTTATACTTTAACTTGGACGCTAGCGGTCATGAGTGATCACATCAAATGTATTAAATTCAGTTCAGCCAAATTTCAGGGTGAGTGGAGCTACTTGGCATTATACGTCATATATACATATATATATATATATATATATAT
>JAVDBV010060643.1:0-10136 GCA_032619315.1 Piper longum
GCTCAGTACACGTGTTCTGAAACATACTCGACTCGAAAATAACGGTCGAACCGACCGGTTCTAAATATAAAACCCTAACTCGAATCGTGGGTTTTACAATCTTCCCTCCTTATAAAAATTCCGTCCTCGAAATTTCAACATAAGGAGGTTCTACTGAAACTGAAACTGGATACACGTCAGCTGCATCCTCTACTCTCCACTAGTCTTGTATATAATCTCTGATTCAAATCCATCTGTGTCAGCTCTGACATTAGCATCATCATCATTCGGCCGATTCTAAGTGGAATCCGAGTGGAATTAGCTGATTTACCCAAGTATAGTTGTAGGGTAACTCTCAATGATCTCCTTTCCGATGACTCAATAATAAATGACGGAGGTATTTCAAGTCATGCATAAATAAATCTGATTAATGAGATACGGGGCCTTGCTCCTACTTCTCTTTTATTTTTTCCGCTTCTTCTTCCCTCTTTTTTCAATTAAACGAGGCCAGCAGTTTCAAACATTCAAGGCTTGGCCATCTATAGACTCTTTGATAGCCTTCTCCCCAAACGATTATGGGCATATAATAATAAATTGCCCTTATCTTTTGTATAAATTTCCTCCTGCAGGCTTGGATAAATACTATTTACATAATTAGATAATTATGAATCTCAAAAATTATCCACGCAAACAATCTCTAATGGTAAAAACAAGATCAAAACAACATGGACATGAAATAGGACATTACTGGGAAATGGAACATAATAAAGTCACAAAGACTCTCTATTCTCCTCGGGAGTAGTGCACGTGTAACCAGCTAGCTCCAAATTCTTGAATCTTGTAGATGAGATCAGCTAATTGGAGCAGAACCCACAAAAGTCGAGCCATCTTGAATGATGGGTTAGTGACGGGCTCAGAAATGAATAATAAGATAGAATAATCTTGGATCATAATTGACACCACAGGATGCAACTGATGATTTACAACTCTAAAAGGAATGGGTAAATAAGGTAAGTCTTACTTGCAACATACAGCAAATTTTATTAGCATGTAACAAAACATAAGCCTCCCTTGCACACATAAAAAGTGAAATATTTTTGAGTGAAATATCATAAATGAAGTACCCTTCTGAAAAGCTTTCAACACCAACACCCAGATTTTCAACTTCCTAATTGTTTTGTATTCTATATTATTATTTTTTTTGAATTCCATGATAATATGGTAATATCTTTGTCGACGAGTCTGTTGTTATGTGTTACTCCAAGAGTTTGTTTCTTAAGCTACGTTAATGTCCATGAATGTAGAAATGTCACTCATTCGATATGTAAAATTTGTTGTGCCCATTTTGTTTCCTTAGTGCTCGTTAATAACCCATTTGTTAGACATTCTACCCTGTAGGTTTGTTGTAACCAATTGTATATCCAACATTTTTATCTCTTCCGTATATTGCTCGTTGTAATTAACTAATGTAATACATCAGAATCAATACAAAACCCCATAAAGTGAAGCTGAGCACTCTCCTTTCAGGGTTATGATAGTTGTAAAACATTGTTTTATTGTACTAAGTATGTGCATAGTATTCAATTGCAGCCATAGTTTATCTCCGCAAAATTTAATTGGTGGCGAAATTGGCACCTACGCAAAAAATTTGATTGGTGGCGAAATTGGCACCGAAATCTCTTACAAGCTAAAGAACATTCCAACTAACTTTAAGCCTAAAAGACTAAACAATGGCCCTCTCCTGGACTAAAAACATCAATCAAAAAGAGAAGCTAAGCTCCCTAAATTTACATGCATAACACACGAGTGATGTACAATATCTCAATTAGCCGATGTTCTTTCCCCCATACTTCTGAGCTATCCCCAATGCCCTTGCTCTTCTCATCTTCTCAATGTTCATGAGTCCGGCATACATCCTCCTTAGCTGATAAAGCTTCCTGGACTCTTGGAGAATCATATTAGCAGTTGAGGTGCTTTCTTTCAGAATCACCTCATACCCATCTCTGTAATTGTCCATTCCAACAATGAGAAGTTGCCAAAACAGACAACCGGCAGCGGCCCCTCCTCTGCGAGCAGATGAAAAGGTCTTGATGTACATTGTGTTGAACAGGATGTCTCTCTGGCTAGTGTTGTAGCAAGGGTCTTTCGAAGATTTTCCGAATTCGGTGAAAAGTACCGGTTTCTTTAGAATGTTTTGAGCATCTCGGATATGGGTGTCAATCCAACTATTCAAGAATGATTGTTCTTCTCGGTAGCTTGCATTAGATAACCTGGTACATATAATACATCCAAAATCAAAGCCAGTCAAGAGAAATATGTTGATGGGTTTAACTTTTCTATGATGTCCGATTTTACCAAACCATGAATATGATTCACCACAGGATGACGTGATGCTACCAATATAAGAGAGGAGCAAAAGAAAATAGCTAGAGAAGTTTAGTCACCATTGGTCGGGGTATGCATGGACAGTGGCGAAATCAATGTCCTGTATCTGGTTATTTGAGATGAAATCTGTACCAACTAGGAATCCGGGGTTTTTCTGAGGCGAAGATTCACCATAGAACCCTTCAATTCCGACCTCAAGCAAGTGATTGCTGTCAATGGACTTTACATAGGCAGCCATTTCTCTTATCCATGTCTGTCAAATGAAATTTACGAAGTCATATATCAGCATAATCCAGTTGATGGATCAGAATTTCATTCTCTTGGAAAAGATGGCTAGCATGATTTATCTTTAGGCTTAGAAAAACAGAGCTAGATTGTTTTTTGATAATATTTGGGACGTCAGGATTCAGCCATAGATGACTATGAATTACAAGTAATCACATATGAGGCCCTATTTATCCAATATATATGGTATTCATCCAAATCCTAATTTAGATTGAAATTCTACTATGCTGGATGAGTTTTTGAGCCTCTAGCTTGTATAGAGCCCCCTTAAAATTCTCAAATCTTCTAAATTTTTTGACATAACAACTCTAAAGAGAAAACAATATAACAAATCTAAGCTAGGAGCCTTAGGACCATGGAGAGTAAGGACAAACAAGAAGTGATCCAAACCTGAAGAGTTGCCCCTGATAAATCAGATGTGAGTCTAGGTTCATTCATAAGCTCCCATGCAAAGATTGTTGGGTCATCCTTGTAAGGGACACCAGTTATGGTGTTAACTCTTGTGAGCACCGTCTGATACATATAACATGACAAAAACAATGCTTCCAATTAGGATGATATTAAAGAAAACAATTTTATCATCCAATTAAAACAAAGTGAGCAGGAATAAAACTATCACCATGCATGACTCTTAACACGTCAAATCAAGAACTGGTTGTTTGCTATAACATTTGCAAAGCATTTGAATATGGAAATGAATTTTATTTTATGCTTACCCTGACATGATTCTTGTAGAAACCTCTAACAACAGAGTTAAGGAAAAAATCATCAGCAGAATTTAAGTGCTCTCCTCTGCTTCTAGCCCAATCCAGATACTGTTTTTTCCCTCCATAGCTATCATAGTTGTTCACAAGACTCAGTACAAGTCTAATACCATATTTTCTTGCCTCAGAAATCACATAGTCCAGCCCCTTGAAAAAAAATAAACAAAAGAGAAGAAAATTAGCACAACAATTGGCAACAACCATTCATACTAGATAATATGATCAATTAATGCTACCTTGAACATGTTCTCATTGTATGATCCAGGGGAGTACTGAAGAGGAGAGTAGCCTCCATCACTAAAAGCCCATGCTCTGGCTAAATTAAGGCCATGCGTGGAAGCTTGCTCAAATGCAGTTGTGACCTTGCTTCTATGAGATGGGTCTGCTCCAAAAGACATGAGCCAGTAGGAGTTGAATCCATTGATGAAGAAAGGAGCGCCATCCAAGACAAATTGCAGTCCCCTGGTTTGAACAAATCCTCCATTTGCCTCAACATGGAGAATCTCCTGTTCACATAAAACCCATGCAAATATGAGTAGGAGATTAATGGAATACTTCATTTTCTTTTGATGGAGTTCTTTTATCTCTCCCACACTCAAAGTATCCTAGAATATATCTTGTGAGGTGGAATGATGCATGGGCATATATATAGAGAGACAGAGAGGAGAAGAAGGAATATTATATTTATGAGTTTTCTTGCAAGAAATGTGTACATGCAAGGAGAATGCATTGTAGAACACTTATATAGACATATGTTAGCAAGCGTGGTTGCTTTTTTGCCATTTGTTGTTCCAATGTTTCTTAACGTCTACTGATCAAGCAGAAAGCTACAGGTTGGCCGTGGAACAGCCTCCATGCATACATGTATCTTGGACCTTTGATGGATTTATGTTTTTATTTTTTATTTTCTATTTTTCCAATTAAGGTTGTTAATATACCAACGTAAAATAATTTGTATAATTTGAAAATTTTATGTATAATATACTATTTTACATTATTGATTTAGGCCAAAATAAAAAACAAGAAGTTGTATTGAATAATTTTTATTATTGAATTGAGGAAACAAATAGAATCAATTTTGTTATTTTAAGAATTTTTTAAAGTTGGCTCCGAAAATCATAGACTAGAATTGATTTGGTGAATCAGAGTTTAGAGTTTTGAATTATGATACAAAACATTCATTGTTTACAGGTATAACTTAAGAAACATTGATTATTCACATTAAACTTTCCCCACTTGGCTACAATGCGTGCTTAAATAATACAAGTTTCTTTCATGCAGCAAGGTGACACATATTATTCTTTTCTTGGTGGAGTCACTCATTCCTCTCCTCCGTCATCATCTCTTTCTCAGCTTCTTCCTGCAACCAGTAATTGCACAGAGACGAGAAGTTTTGGAAACAATTAAAATAATAACTTTTATCTGCACCAAACTCAAAGATATAATCCTAAAACTTCAAAGTTGGCAAGGACAGAATTTTGTGTAAAGATAAAGCCTGCGGTCAAGATTCTAAACATAATCTTCAGGTCTTAGTCAAATCTATATCCAAATGGGTTTTGTGGGATGCCTCCGAAGAGACAAATAGCTCCACATGTTGAAGTTTATATGATTCTATCGACTAGTCTCATAATAAGTCGCTCACGGAATATATGTTAGAATAGAATACGTATCCTACCCCCAAATCAGTCATTGATCAACCTTCGTTTTGCTTGGAAAAAAATTCTTGATCAACCTTGGCGTTGACTCTTACAATTGGTAATCAGAGAAGGCAAGATTTATCATTAATAACTACCTATAGCTGAATGCTGCATTTCCTAATTTTTTTAACGCTTACGAGGGGGCATGCATTTGCTGTTTAAACTTTTAAACTAGATATACATACATACATACGTACGTACGTACATATATATATATATATATATATATGATTTGTTTAACAGAATCATAACATAAATACATTGCATGTATTTAACACAACCCAAAACCTATTTAACAAATCCAAATTTAATTTGAGCAAAAATCTTAATAGTAAATATATTGCATGTATTTACATAAAATACATGAAACTTAAAAAACAATTTCATAAAGGTTACACTCATTCACATAAGATTATGTTATATTTCAGGAAAAAATTACAATCATATAAAAAGTCAAAATTTTTAAACAAAAAAAATTACTATTTTTAAAAATTTGTGTCTATATATAAAGTCAGGTCTTGTAAAATCCAAACCCGAATATGATATATAATAATGTAAACACACAAATTAGGTTCGAACTCAAGTCAGATACACAGTTTACCAGGATTTCTTAACATCATGATTCAAAACTTCAAAAGTCTGTTAAGTTTATTTTGGGGCCGTGATTGTGGCCTATCTGAATTGACCCCTCAACGTTCTCTAGCTCCTAACGCTTATCCATAAATTAGAAACGTATCGCCCCGCTGTGGCTCCATTAATCTATACCTTCGTCTCCACATGCATAACCATATGGATTATTGATATTGAGCTACATCCACGCTACATGCGTATATATACTCCTCGAAATTTGTTTGCCACGTACTTTCCCCCAAATGGCTTGACGGTTATTATTATTATTATATATCATATGTGATGGATCAATTGACACCACGGGCAAGCCGCATGCATGTTTAACAAGCAACCGAAGAGACAAGATGAGTAGTAGAAAGACACTTGTGCTCTGAAATGGCATATAGTAAGAGGTACGGAGATGGCCGATGATGGGACGGTAGCGTTAATGACCAGAATTTGGGATATTGTGAGCTTGATCTGAAAGTGACAAAATTCCTCCCCAAACGCGCTCATCAATATAGTTTATAACGTCCTCAATTGGTTCCTTTGGAACTAGACATGGGTACCTTTTCCCCCCCTAAAGCTATACATGGGTACATTGCCGAATATAATTTTGAGTCTTCACTAATCTACCCCTTGAAACAGTAAGAATGTTTTTTCGTTCTCGCATTTCAACTTTTCTTATGCTGTAACTGATTTTGACTCATAAAAATTTTATGACCAATTTAATACTTACTTAATTTTAAATTATAATAATAATTATTTATTATTAGAAAAGCATTGGACTATAATTCTTCCTAAATTAAAAATAATAAAAATATTAATACATTTTAAGTATTGGACTATACATTTTAAATATATGCCCTGTAATGACCCGTCCTAACCGTACTGGGTATTACTTAAATTGGTAAATGAACAAATAAGTCTAGAATTTATAACTTATCAAAATAACTCATGTTTGATACAAAAATATATAAAATAACCATCCCACTGTCTCAGACCGTTTTCCATAGCCACATTTATTACAAAAGAGACAAAAAATGAAGTCCACTTATTATCCGTTTGCCAGACGTGAGTCGGTGAAAGAACTGCCGAGTAGTCTTTTATTCTTCCAACGCTACTAACCTACGGATGTAATTCTGCGATAGTGATTAAAATACTAGGCCGTATAATTAAATAAAAAAAGTCAATAAAACCCCCATCAACATTCTTCAGTTCAGTTTTAGATTAATTGTACTATCAAATTAAATTTTTCTGCATAACAATATACTTAATTTAGATTTTTACTGTTTTATATATTTATTTACATATTATTATTAATTATGAAAAAAATATAGTATACTTGTGATCAATTAAAAAAATTAAAAATAAAGACTGTTTAGTTTTTAAAATTTTTTACTAATTGAAATTAATTTTTTGATATTTGTGTATAATTATATTTTTTTTCTTAAATATAAATAATATTCAATATTTTTATTGTAAAAAATAATATCATAATAATTTTAAAATTAATTTTACATATTCTTAATATATATTATTAATTAATTTTAAATATGCCCCGCCCATCGCATGGCGTGGATCTTTGCCCATTATTTGTTCGGCCAGTATTTGTTATGGGTTGATTGAAAAACTTGGGTTTAACTTCTTGGATGCAGAAGTGATGGAGTTGGCCCTGAATATGTAGAAGCGGGTAAATGAATGGACAGATATATATCGAATAAGGTTGAATTGAAGGCCGGGAATGGGCCTTGAGTGATGGCTAGCATTTGATTCCTTGACTTGGGCACAGACTTTAGCACTTGTCTGTGTTAATTGACCACACCTTAATTTTCAATCTTAGGTTATGTCTACGAAGAAACAATTACTTTGTAGCTCTTTTTTTAAAAATTTTTATTTTATTTTTTTAAGCAATTACCTTGTTGCGCTTTCTTTTTCTTTTCTTTTATAAATTAAAATAAATAAAATATTTTTTCAAGCGCTATAATGGCAGTTACATAAATGCAAATTAAAACACAAGATAGATCTCAACAAAATTTTAAAAGACGCTACCAAACTATGGAAGTTCAAGACCACCTTCACTTGCTTTGAAAAAAAAAACCTTCTTCACTTAATACAATGTCTTTTTTTTTCCTTTTTAAGAAATTTTTAAACAGTAATTTTTTTAATTTCCATAAAGAAATCATGCTCTTTTGGGATCCAAACCCAACAATATAAAATAAATACGAATAAAAATCTATGGATGATTTCCGAACTTACTATTTTTGGGTCAGGTACCCAATTCACCCGAAACTTCTTCAAGCTTCAAAACTTCAAATATCAGCTTAGTTTAGTTTTGGAACGAGTGTGAATGTGACCTAACGCCTCCCAAGTCCTACCTCTTATCCAATAGATGCAAACGTATCTCTCAGCTTTGGCACCATCTTATACGTCCTTCATTTCCGCAAGTATTGCCCTATGGAACTTTTTAGTCATATTGATATTGAACTGCATCTGGGTTACAATTAATGGTTTGTGCTACAAAAGGCTTGGTGGGTCTATTTCATATATAATGGATCAACACATTCCAGTTGGTACAAATGGTTTGGTGGTTCTTTTTTATATATGATGAATCAATTGAAACCGGAGGCAGGTGATGTGCATGCTTAACAGACAATCACAGTGGCCCATATAAGTAGCAAGCAATTGTGCTTTGAAATGGCAACACTAGGAGGTTTGGAAGCTAGGACTAGCAAGGCGGCCGATTATGGTGAAGGCATATAGTTTATGACAAGGATTGGGATGGGAATTTCATCTGAAGCTGACAAAATTCCAACTGTTTTGTCTAAAATTTCAATTTCTCCATTGCAAGCGCGAATAAAATATAGGTGGTCAGTTGTCGAAGAAATACGTAACATGGTTAAAAGGTTTCACAGATTTGACTTCTTGACATTATATGATTCAAAGCCTCAAATATCAGCTTAGTTGGTGCGTTTGTGAATGTGACTTGACTCCCTTAACCGACGTACGCCTCCTAATCAGTCCCCACTCTTATCCAAAAACTGAGAACGTATCCCCTTGCTCTGGCTTCATTCTGCACCTTCATCTCCACAAGCATATCCATCAGCAACTATCCATTCATATTGAAAATGAACTGCATCTACATTAGACGTATATACTCCTCTAAATTCGTGTGCCACAGACTTGTATTGATAATAATAATTATGAATAATTGTTATTATTATAATATATTGATGCATGTATGATGGATCGGTTGGTACCAAGAGTCAAGTTTTGGGCATGCCGAAGAAGCAGTCGAAGAGGCTCTGATGAGCAGTAGACGCGTACGCTTGGAAAAGGCAAATGAACATGCTTGAATTCGTCCCGATGTGGGTGGATCAAAGTCTACCGATGGCTTTTGGTTTTACTTTGTTAAATTATGTTTTGAATCTCTGCTCTATGAGTTGCTGTGCTTGGCACGTAAAATGGTATAAATATAGTGAGTAGTGAATTGAGGGAGGGCATTATGATAACTACATGTGTTTGAATGTAATGGGTTGGCAGGTGAAACATAGTATGTGTTTGGGATGGAGGATAAAAACAAAGCGTGGCCTGAATGTAAGGGGGGAATTGATTGTGAATAAAATTTGCATTTGTTTTTGTTTTTTGTTCTTCTCTGATCTTTTAGGAAGATCAAGAAGGCAGAAGTTCTTGCTTCCTTGTTTTCCGATCAATTGAGGCGAGTTCAGTTTTTCAGTTGTCTTCTCCATGACTCCAATGAAGCAGAGTGAGAAGCAGAGCAAAGGGAAGGGGAAGGAGATCATCTCCGATGAAGGTGAAGAAGACCCTATCAATTTGGTATTAGAACAAGGCGAGGTAGTACCAATCCTACACCCAATCCTGAGGAATTATCTCAAATTAGGAAGATCTAATATCATTTAATTACTGCTGCTGCTGATATATTTACTAAATTCGACCTGTTATTGCAATCAAGAATGGAAGGGGTTGGGAATAGGATGAATCTTGATAATCGTGGCGGATTTGGGACGTCGTATGCTAGGGTTCCTCCATTTAGAGTAGATGTCAATGATCACTTGCAGGGCAATCAAAGAAGTTTCCCATGGGGAGAATAGGTGATGTCTTTGGGTGGTCGATTTCAACAAAGACTACCTAGAATGGAGACACCAACCATGTCTTTGGATGGAAGACCTCAGTAAGAACTACCCAGAGTTGGGAGGGAGTGTGTTTGACAAAATGGCCAGGAGGGACTTATGCATAATTCTCCAAATGAGGACTCCCTCAAGGGATCCAAATAAGTTTTCCCAAGTTTGATGGATCAAAGGATCTAATCTCTTAGTTCAGTCAAGCGGAAAAATTCTTCAAGTTGCATAACATAAATGAAGGTTTATAAGTAAAATTAGCGAGTTTTCATTTGGAG
>JAVDBV010060646.1:0-20704 GCA_032619315.1 Piper longum
AAACTAAAGAAGGGGAGGAGCTCTATATATAGGGAGAGAGCTCCCCCCCACTTCCCTCCCAAACTGATGTGGGATTTTTTAATCCCATACAACAAATTCTCCCCTTCACACATCACAACACCCGAATCATCTCCCCCTCACCACATGCGGAGCCAACATGTCTTGGTGAGGTTCCAGATGACACCAATTCGGGCCAACTTCGGACCGACCGACAAATCGGGAGACACAAATTCGGACCGGGAGACAAATCGTGTGGCTAATTGAGGCAACACTAACACCAAAACCAACCTTGGCTCTGATACCAATTGTTGGGCCCTTCAGGCCCCAAAAGTGACTTATAACAGGTTCATGGGCCTCTCTTAATCCAAAAGCTAGCTTAAGAATTAAGGTTTTCCCATTAGCATATATACAAGTCACCGGTTGCCTCCAAATGAGATGTGGGATTAACCCAACAAGACCCACGACGGCGCCGGCGGAGGCGTAGACGGCGAGTGCTCTGTTTTGGGGGCCAAAGACCGGCAGTTGGCAGAGGGGTGAAGAAGCAAAATGCGATGTCTTGGGGAGTCACTGCCGGTGGCGGCGGCGGTTAGAGCGTAAAGATGCTGGGCATTGATGGAAGGGCGGTTTGAGCTGGTTTTATGATTTGGGTGTTGCTCGTCTCCTTCCGTTTTTTTTTCCTGCATGTTTTTTTTTTCTTTTCTTTCAAAGGACAGTTTGTCGAAGCATATATAAGGATCAGTCAGGAAGCATATATAAGGATCAGATGATTATAATGCTGTTTTTCCGTAATCTATTGTGTAGGTCTGAAAATTACTGCTTACTCTTGACAAGTGGTGGTGTCACTAGTGAATCAGATCACCGATACAAAAGTGGCTTCACTTTTAGTTGTCATACAAAGACAATACAGGACAAGAAATAGCCAGGGAAAAATCCGCCGAGCCCTTCCAAGGTTCTATCATCTATATGTGTGTACCTTGTGTACGTAAGAGCATTATCAAGCACGTGTTTGCTGAATTTCAACCAGAAGAGCTGTTAACCGAGGCAAAATCGGATGCACAGTATTCTCAAATGCTTTTTATTAGATAAGAGACCGATATACAATACAAATGCCAAGCTAGTTATTGTCACGACCGACCTTAATACAAGGTAAATAATATCCGATCATTCACACAGGTACAGTACACACATTGCTACTCCAATTGTTTTACAGACAAAAACCCAGGTCGCCTAATCTCTGCATCACTAGTTTTCAACATCATGAAAATGTAATAAGATAAAAAAAAAAGGTCAGAAGCCAGTAAAAGGGGAGTGGAAGTCTAGATTGTCTGTTCTCTAGTCAGATTTTTGGAGGAATATACAACCAGGCATCAATCCCACAGTTCGAGGATCATCTCTTCCGTCATTTTATCTATGATGGCATCACCTACATGAAATTCTACCTCTTCGGCGTCAAACCGAAGGTTCATCCACGATTTGTCTCTTGCCATTTCTTTCTCAATGGTTTGATCCAGAGTGAGTTGTCCTGGGGGAACAAGATTTGCCGCAACTCCTTCTAAAACCTTCTGGATGACTTGATTCCCTGTAGGAGTTAGGTCGATCCCATCCCCAACAAAAGAAACCCATGCCCGGCAACCAGAAAGATGTTCATGTAATTGCAGGAGAACTTCATTGATGCAATCAAAGAGAAGCTTATTGTAACCTGGAAATGGACTAGATGGTGTCTCCACATGATTCATCAGTGATGGATCTAATGGAGAGTAAATTAATGGCCAGGTTCCATTCATTTCCTTGCTGTTTAAGCCCGCGGCGAGTAATACTTTATTTACATATTCAGCTGCTGCTTTCTTTTCTTCTTTTTGGAATCTGGGGCTGGTTGTTTGCTGCAACGTCGAATCACTAGTCATAGAGATTGCATCTTCAACCTCAAAGTAAATCCTTCGTGGTTGAATAACCATTTCATCTGAAATTCGATTAATTGACCAGTGTTAGATATACAAAAATAAACAAGGAATAATGAGGGGCAACGCACTTTAGATCTTGAGATGTGTACCAATGTGAGAAGTAAAATTCTGTGAACTGGTGTCATCATCCGAGGAAATTGGCTCTAGCACAGATACTGGACTTGCTTTCTCAGACTTTTCAATAATTTTATCTTCAGAATCAATTCTATCAATATGCATCGGGCTTGCGGAGAAGAGAGCTGGTAGTTTAAGCATTTGGTGTATCTCCTTGAATGTACTCTATAGATATTGCAAGTCTCGTCAATCAACCTGAACTATGTATAATTCATTTGTGCAAAAAATGTATGCCATTCCAAATAAAGAGGCTACCGGCGGATAGAACTGCCTATACACTATGAATTGCTTTCTTACCTCTTCAGATCTCATGGTGGATCCATCTCTCTGCTTGTTATTGGTGCTTAGAGAACCCCCATCACAGGCTCTTTGCGCATCTGCACTGTTGATTAACTCTTGGATACCCTCATCAACTGTAAGTTACAGAAGATATTGTTTAAAAAAAAACTGTTACGGAAGACAAGTTTTCTGAAAAAAAATGGTAGCATAATAATGTATACAACTTTTAAAGTGTATGAAATGAATTTTTTGGAAAAAATTACATTATAAGGAGTGAAAATATATACCTGTTTCACCGATGTTTTTTGCAGTACTAAACTCATCTCTTTCTGCAACATCTTCTATATCAATCGTTCTAATGGAATCCGGATTTACGTTTGCTTCTGGAAGTTTCACACCAGAACTATTGTCAAACTCTTCCCTTATCTTTCCCAGTGGACTTGCATAGTTGACAGAGCTTAATTGCATACCTCCATGAGAACTTAGATGTTCATTATGGCGGCTCACATTGTTGCTCCTAGAACAACTTAATCGGGAAGATAAAATGTTATCCGGCGATGAAATTTTTCTTTCCAAGGTCTTAGGGATACACAATGCTGTTAGATTCTCCCCCTCGGCATCCATTTCTAGCATGTCCATTAAATGCCTTCTGGCTTCTGTATGGAACACGGGATCTCTATCTTCATGCTGCTCGTCTTTCAAGCTGACATCGTTATCTCCCTTCTCTCTTACCAGGGAAGGTTTAGTAATTGCTTGAATTTCAGCCAGAGAATCATCTGATCCAGAAACATGTGGTTTGTTAGGCATTTTTGTCGTAAATAACCAATGTCGCTCCCTTTTCCCTTCTCTAAATGCACTTTTTAACTTAGTTTTAAGTTCTTCAATTGAAAATCGAGATCGTGCTGAAGTTTGGTTTGGCTTCAGAATTACAATCTGACATGAAGCTCCATCAGAAACGCCAGGAATGCTTTGATTCTGTTTTTTATCTTTCCGACCAAAGAGCTTACAGTAACTGTCTTTTGACTTCTGACTGTCAACTTTGGGATCAAGGCTGACGTTGATATTCTCATTTTTTACCAAGCTAGGTCCTTTCATTTCTTTGCATGAGTAAGTCTGAGAAGCTTTCTCTGTTTGAGCACTGCATGACTGCTCAATATTTTTGACAAGAACTGAATTCTGATCTTCTAGAAGTCGAAGAAAGAAATCCTTGTGAGTGTGTATCATTTGGATAGCATCTATTAGTACATCAGCCTGTTGATCAGCTCCACCTCTTCTGAGCTCACTTGCTTCACTATGTTTGTGACTTAGAAAGCTCTCCAATGCTTCTCGCAACCTGTCATGAAAAACTGAATGCTTCAGATGAGCTTGTGCATTACGGGTGTTTTGGTCTGACAGCATATCTCTACAATAGTCACTATTGGTGACGAGTTCCTGAACCAAGGGCAAGATTTTAGCGACCAATTCTGATTTCTTAATAGTCTTGTCATGGTTATTCAAGGAAGATTCTTCAAGACCCAAATCCAGTTTTATTTGTTCCAGGACAAAACCATTCAGCTTCTTCTTTGGCTTCTGCATTTTCAATATCTCTTCCTCCATGAGAGATTTTACGCTTGTTATTATATTTTCTGCTGCATACGTTCCACTTTCAACATCATCCTGAGAACAAAAGAACTCAACTGAGAAAGCCAGTAATGTAAGTTTACGTTCAAAAGAATCAATTTACATTTTATTGTAAACATACATGGCAATCTTCTTTGCCTGGATATTGACGATTTTGAATGGAAATTGTTGGCATTTTTGTATCACCTACAGGAGCAGATAAAATGCAAATCATAATTTTGTCCAGCAATTCAAGTGTTTTAGTCACCAATTGTGGTTTCATTTATCTGATTACTAATGATGAAAAAAATAGTTTACTAGCCATTGCAGATTAGTTCACTACCGGCTGATGAATTTACAATATAGCATCTATACCATCGAACAAATACTTATGCTACTTCTTTTGTAATTGATGTTGAACATACCAGTTGCAGCAGGTTTTCAGCACTCTTATGCCGCCGGTCTGAAATGAGACGTCGTGAAGAGCGACCATACCGGAAGTCAAAGAAACTAATTAAGCCAGAAATGCATCCCAGATAATTCTTCTCACTTTGTGAAAGCCGTTGCATTCTTGTCTTTGCCATTGTCAGCGAGGTTATCTTATGCCTTATATTTCCTCTATTTAGAGTGAGCTAATTTATGGACACCACTCACCACTATATCATGAAAACCTGCAAGATAGGTGAAAGATAATGCACACAACCTCAATGTCTATATACTCCTTTGAAAACTTTAGATACAAATATGTAGAAAAAAAATAAAAAATGACTCCCATACTGGTGGCAATTTTCAAAGTAGAATAAAGCAGCTATTTTGCAAAGTTGTAATGTGAAAAATACAATTCATGTGGTGCTTACAACAAGAAGCATCGAGCTGTATAAAACAGTTATTTAAGTTGTAGATTACATATAGCCTGAAGGGTTATAGATCATATCATATGATATTTATTCTTAAATTACCCTGAGAAATGAGAGAACCAGCACATGGGAAGGATTCGGGGGTACAAGCAATTCCCGCTCTCACTAAATTCACTCGCAAAACTTGTGACGGTGAACAAAAAAACTTGAAGCAATGGACGTGCGGGATTCGCACTTTCATTGTCACCGAGTAACATCTATTAATGAACGTACAATACGAACACAGTGATGATATACATATATGTAGCTACTCCCCTAAAATCTGACGATGTCATCCGAGTCAATCTGATTTTCCATCCGCTTTGGAAGAAGGTAGAACAAAAAAAAAAACACAGAAAATCAAAAACAATGACGGGAAAAGAAGACAATCCGTACTTGTCCGTCCCCATTATGCAGTATCTATCCGCTGCTAGAGAATGCTCGAACTCCAATTTGATGGTGCACAGGAGGAAGAAGATTTGGATGCAGACATAAACGACAGTAATCCAGAAGCCGCAATGGAAAAGAAGGCTATAAACAAAGTCCTGGTCTTTTACAATAGAGCAAACGTGACCAATGGTATCACTCCATCTTCAAGGTGAATAGCAAGCCAACCCTTTTGCTCTCTCGATCGGGAAGCTCATATGCGCATTACAGGTTTCAGTTTGTTGTTTTTGTTTTGCTCGACTCCTTCACTTTGTACTCCACAAAGGTTGCTTGAAGGACGAGGACTTGTTCTGGAATTTATGGCAAGGTTTATGGCAAGGAGTCAGAGGAAATCCTGGGAGATTACTCTCGACAACTCACTCACGAGTCCCAACCATCTTGTTTGTCGCTTCATCTCATTTTTATCTCCCTCAAACGATGAGACAAGACCGTAACGCCTGCAACCTTAATTCCAGAAGAGCAAAAAAGCAGAGGAAAGAGCATCCTGTCAACAATTTTCAACTGTCATAAAGAAGGTCTATGAAATAACTGCACAACCTCAATATCAATCCCAAAAAAACTGCAAAAAGCCCACTGTTCATCTGAATCTGTAGACACCCAGATGGCCAAAAGGAGGCAAACAAGAGCCTTTCCAACCGAGCTCTGTAACTTGTATCAACAACAGAGCTTCACAGAAGTCCCCCAGCAGTAGCAGCAGCCATTGGAGACTGAAGTAGAAGAAGAAGAATAACGTGAAAGAGAAGAAAGAGATGGGAAGCAGAGAAAGGGAAGAATGGCGGTAGCTTTTTGGCATGGAGACGGTAGAGTGCACGGTCCCTCCACCCTGCGAACAACGCTTACGGCACAAGGAAAAATTTGGCCATTTTCATCTTCCCTGCACCATCTTGTGCTCTTTCAGTCAATTCTTCCCATGACTAGTAGACTCAATGGAATCCAATCCCACCGACGGACGCCATGTTTCCTCTCCTTAAGTGCTGCCACATTTCTTTTTCTATATTCTTCCTCTTCTTCTCCTCCTCGCTGTTTTTTTCCATGCATCTTCAACACTTCAATCTTATACGTTGCATAAATAATCACACGTCCATTTCTGACTTTTTGTACTAAGTTTTGATTGGTCTACTTCTTTGAAAATATTGTCTCCATTTGGATCGTTTTGGTGGGCGTGGTTTTGATATAAACTGTTTTATGCTCGTCAAGTTGTGAGTCGGGGCATAAAAGCAGATACATCAACCTCTTTACTACCTTTGATTTGATTTATGGAGGGGCTTATGTTATATCTTTTGACAAATATGTTCTTGGAGGCATGCATGTTATAACACGTAATTATTTGAAAAACCGGATGCCATCGTTGTCGTGCTGTTATTATATCATCATCAAGGCATCCGATGGATAGGTTTTATGAACTTCAATCAATACTCCAATCTTAAATAGTGTGGCGGTCGGTCAATAAATTTACAGACCATATTCGAAGCATTGCCTTGTAAAAGACCCAAAAAAAAAAAGAAGAAGAGCTTTTCCCCTCCACCATATATTGATATGTATGCTTAATTTCTTTCAAGTGCGGCTAGCTCTCAAACAAGCAGCACAGGATCCAACCAATCGTCTTTAATTAACTAGAAGAAACGCATGTACGTTTGCCATTGACACTGTTAAATGGAAACAATTTTTGGTAAGAGAACAGTAAACTTGAAATGTATAACGGTCCTCCATATATATATATATATATATATGGAACTGCAAGGTGTTTAATTAATTAGAAGACTATGGAAGTTGATTAGGTGCATGCAACAACTCATCAGAAGAATCGACACATATACTTTTCGTTTAACCTAACTTTGTCTTGATGTTTCAAAGCAAGGACGCTGCCTGCCCAGATGATAATACAAATTAGATTATATGTGTTAAAAGGTTGGTCATTTATTTGCGAAACAATATAAAATACTGTGGTCAAATTTAATGGTTCTTTGGGCCCCAAAAGTGACTTGCAACAGGTTCATGAGCCTCTTTTAATCTAAAAGCTAACTTAAGAATTAAAGCTTTCCTATTAGCTTATATACAAGTCATCGGTTGCCTCTAAATGAGATGTAGGATTAACCCAACAATTCTCCCCTTCACACATCACAATATCCGAATCATATCCCCCTCACTACATGCGGAGGCAACATGTCTTGGTGAGGTTCCAAATGACACCAATTCGGGCCAACTTCGGACCGACCGACAAATCGTGTGGCTAATTGAGTCAACACCAAAACCAACATTTCATCCATTTCACTATGAAAATGGAACTAACTATGAGAAATAAAGCCGAGACTCTCGATTTTTTCGAATTCCAACGAATTCCCGATAGAAACTAAAAAGGATCCGAAGAAACGGAGAGAGAGGGATTCGAACCCTCGGTACGAATAACTCGTACAACAGATTAGCAATCTGCCGCTTTAGTTCACTCAGTTACCACTTGTTGGGGAAGGGCCCCAAAAGTGACTTACAGCGGGTTCATGTGCCTCTCTTAATCCAAAAGTTAGCTTGAGAATTAAGGCTTTCCTATTAGCTTATATACAAGTCACCGGTTGCCTCCAAATGGGATGTGGGATTAACCCAATACAAACGTCATTACAAAACAGACTAAATTTAATAGTTGGCCAAGGTGCTTATCTAAGTATGTATTTCCAACATAACTACAATTGTGGAGAAGAGATATAGAATGGTGTGCTACAAAACACTACAATTCGACTAGCAGCTCAAACCAAATTAAAGTATTAGATCTTGAATTATTACTCTTATTTATTTAAAATTTAAAGCTAACTTCTAGTAGAGACCTAAATACTCAAGTTTAAAGGCAAAAGATTTGATGAATTTAATGTACATCCAAAGTATACATGTAAAATTAAATCATCGTAAATGATATCTAAATTACAAAGAAGACATCAAATTTTGGACAAAATCTAACAGAGTTTCTTACTTAGGATGCGTGAAAAATTTTCACCGTAAATTTTATGTGACGATTAAATACGTCATTAAAGAGAATAAAGCAGTAATGTTCATATAATTTGGAGGCCGAGATTATTATTTCCTGTAGAATAAAGTAGCACCAACAAAACGTGAGAGCTTCATGATCCGCTTAAAGTGAGTCGATCATCATCATCCTTATCTCTTAACAGATACCTTGCTTGATTCCTTTCAAACGTCAGCAGCTTTCACGCATAAAAGATTTGCTTGTTTGTGAAGCCATGATTCATAGACGAGAAAGGGGAGATACCCAGCATGAGCGGTGGGAGATGCCCACACCAAACACTTCTTTCTTACTGCTTTCAGGCCCCCCCAATTAACCTCCATCACCTTCACTTCACATCATGCGTCTCTGGGGACCTTACGTGTTACTCTCACTCATACACTGCTACTCCACCAGCTAAATTAAATTACTCGCCGTAGTAAGAAAGAATCACCTACTAACTTACAAATTACCTAGGTGAACATTAGTCCAAATTGGAATACATAGATGGTTTGGTCGCCGTTGGGGCATCAACATCTCATAGTTGGAAAACGGGCACCAATGTGATGATCCTGTGTGTGCCCAAGTAGTATAGAAAAGTTTCATATTCGATTCTAGAGATGGGTGGTGTTTTAATTAAGCATTCGTCCCCACCTAGTAGTTCATGACTCTAAATAGATGATATTTTTATTTGTTGACGATCCCTTCAACCGGCGGCTACCTAACTTTTTCAATTTTGATATTATTTTTGTTAGATTATTATCGGCCTCTTTAAATTGGAGATGAAAGTAACTAGGAAATGAATTTTTAAAGACCGCATTTGTCATTTTAATCTCCAAACCACACCAAGAGCCAATGTCCAGCGGACTCTAATCTCGGACTTTTTATTTGCTAAATGCCTATCTGGTTGTTTTGAAATTACACGAAAAAAATATAAAATTTAGAAGTTACAAATTTTTTTTTTAGGTTTGAATGTCTTAAAATTTAGTCAAAATAAAATTTAATTTCAATCAAAGTAAATGTATTTAAAAATTTTATAAACCAACATTTTCTTCTGAACAACAAAAAAAATTAAAATTTTTTGAGAGACAATTGCACTTGCACGTAAAAAAGAATAGTTTATTTTCATTTTTTTCCAGCTATTCAAACATGGAAGGAAATTTTTTTTGCAGCCATCGAAAATAAATTTGAAGGGTCTGACAAAAAATTGCACGGAAGAATTAGTGAAAAGCAAAGGAACAAATTTACCAAACTGTTGACGCCTTCTTCGTCGCAGTCACTACAACTAGCAATAATATCCACTGTGCTGCCAGTATTCTCCGTCGGATCGCCGGCGGGAGCACCCATGATGAACCCGAATCCCACTTTTTGCAACCCCATCTCTGCATATTGAAGCTAAGCCGCCCTCTTTTGCTGATCACCTCCTCCTTTCAAGCTCTCTATGGCCTTCTCTACCTCTTCTTTCTCGAATATGGCAATCCTCAACAAGCTGCTAATGTCCCTGTTTTCTTCCGTCAAGCTTATGATGCTAAGTCCCAACTGCTTCTTCTCCTTCCTTCCTCTCTCCTCCTGTTGCAACATATTCCTCTCGAGTGTCTCTGCAAGTGAGTGTACATGCCTTGTTTTTGACATAAAAATGAATAACTCGTCGTCCTGTTTCAACTCTGTGTTGGGCTGAACTCCTCGTCTCTCTGCGCGACAAACTCGTCTCGCTCCTCGGTGACTTTGCCAATTGTCTTGGCAAGAAGAAGATTACACCGCACAAGCCGATCGTTCTCCCGCTGAAGAACAAGCAGCGACTCTCGCAACGCTTCGATTTGTGTATCATCCAATCGAGATGGGGAAATTGGATGCTCGTGTTTAGAATGGTGAACGTCGTTGATTGAGATGTCGGAGTGGCTGTCAATATGACCGCTGCCTTCCGAGGCTGGCACCATCTTGTGTTAGTAGGAAACCGGAAATCCAAAAAAAGGAAATGGAAATGTTTAGAGAGAAGGTAATGGAATCCATGGAGAAGCGTGAAGAAGGGAAGCTCAGAGATCACCAACCAGTCAATCGCTGCTCCGGGAAGATTGAGCGGGAGCGGTACTTTGAAAAGTTTAAGGGACGCCACCCTAAAAAACGCCATGTCGCAACGATGGGCCAAATGGGCTGCTAAAATTTTGACGATGTTTTTTTTAAAATACTTTAACTATTCAATTTTTTTTTCAAAAAAAAACTATTCAAATTTAAAACTATTCTCTGAAAATTTTATGTATTTTATAAAATATAAATGACTAGGAAGTTTTGATTTTTTTCTCTCCCGCAGGATGTACAGATATATTTAAAATTTATTATTAATATTAAAAGATTAAATCATATAAAATATGTTCAATTATTATTGTTTAAATATAAATGTAAATATCTATTTTTACAAAAATATATGCATTTAAAATATTAAAATGAATAATAAAATATTTTTTAATTTTGTAGTAAAATGATCAGACACCTTAATTAAATAGGTATTAATAAGTAAAAAATTTTATTTTGAACATATCATTAAAATGAAATTTATCATTTTCTTAAGATATATAATTCATAAAGTAATACTTCAAAGTATCTTTGACTATAAATAATAATAAAAAGCAAGTGAGTACATAAAATTTTGAATCAAATATATTTTGTAGGCCTATAAATAAAAAATATATAGAAAATGTAAATTATGTATTAGTAAGTAAAAAAATCTTTAATTCAAGTAATAGTTAAATAACCAATTTTAAGATTGTAAATGCTAAATTATAATTATCAATGTTTAAGATTTATAGTTTAGGTAAAATTATATTCTAAAATTTTTTAATATCAAATAATAATAATAAATTTAAAATTAAAAGAGTGTCAAGAAACTTATAAAGTTATTGTAGAATCTAAATCAATCATTATGAGAACTAAAAAAAGTGGCAGCATAACAAAATTGTGATGATTTTTAATATAATAATAAATATTTTGTTATATATTTTGTGTATATCGTACATATCAAACCCATATATTAAAGTAATATTTTGTTTGTTTTAATTTTTCTTGTGTTACAATTGGATATTGCCTTATAATAGTTTTATGGGTTTATTAATATTTTTAAAATTGAAATTATTATTATTATTATTTATTGGAAAAGTTGGAGCATAATTTTACCTAAAATGGAAATATAAAATATTAATAATTTTAACATATTTATTTATATATTATTATTTATTATTAAAAAAACTTGAAATGTAATTGAATCCAAATTTAAAATTTTTTTAAAAAAATTCTATTTAATTATTAAAATTTTTACTTTTAATTTTAATTATATTTTATTTAATAGTAATAATGTAATAATATTTGTATATTTTTAGTACATATTACTTAAAGTTAACAATATTCCACAGCAGTAGCTCGACTTTGGTTAGTTACTTAGTTAGTTATTATTTAGCCTATTTAAGGTTAATTATTCGGATTGATTATAATTTCCCGAATAATTTTCTGGATAAAATAAAAAGGTTTTTGACTCATTTCCATTAAAATTCTTATGCACTCGATACACCTTTCACAAATTTATTACGAAACAAAAATAAAAAAAGCTCAACACCATGTCCCATCGTTCTCCGGCGAGCAGCGCCACCGCCGGCGGCGGAGGAAGAGGAAGACGGTTTCAGGTGAGGCTGTGTTTCCTCGGCCGGATCTCATACTCCTATCTCTCGATGCTGCCCCTTCTCCTCGCCCAGCGTCTACGAACCGGGATGTCGGCGAAGTTTGCAGGGAGGGAGATCTCCTTAGTATGCATACTTTTTTTTTTCTTCTCAATTATGTTTTTTTTTTACCAAATCAATGTGACGTTGTCTATCTCACATTGAGCTTCTTGTTTCTTATTACGTAGTGATGGGTATTTGGTTGATGCTTATTCGCTGGTTATCAACTATGAGGGGTTAAAGAAAGTGCGTCCTTGCAATCTGCTTCTTCTTCTTTTTCCGCCCTCTCTTTTAGTTATAGAATGTTGGCCTCAATTATAATGTCTGGTATTTATGTTTGTTTGATTTCTATCTGCCAGGCAGTAATCTTGGGCTCCTTGGTGGTTTTTTTTTTCAGAGTGATTGGTATTTAAATGATGCTAATAATTTGCTGGTTCCCCCCTTTTGTTGTCATGGTCTGTTGGTAGCCACTGTGATGTTGAATAGCTTTGTTTGGTTGATTTCAATCTGTCAGGCATTCATCTTGATGCTGCTTGTTTGCTTCTTTGGCATTTGACTGCTCGACAACAAAATTTACAATGAGCTCAGCAGTTTCGACTTCTCGGGGATTCGTCTCGCCCCCAGCACATTCTCGGCCCTCACAATCCTATGTGGCATCTGAGCCTGCGGACGCTGTTGAGGTGGAATTGCTCTCTGTAGCTTGGAACCAGGACTACGGATGCTTTGTTGCTGGTACAAACTATGGTTTTAGAATTTACAATTCTGATCCCTTCAAGCAAACTTTTCGAAGGGATCTTAAAGGTGGAGGCTTTTAGATTGTGGAGATGCTTTTCCGGTCCAACATTCTTGCACTTGTTGGGACGGGAACTAATTCACAATATCCTACTACGAAAGTTATGATTTGGGATGATCATCATAGCTGCTGTACTGGAGAATTTACCTTTAGGTCTGAGGTTCGAGGTGTAAAGTTGAGGTGGGACTGTATAGTTTTAGTTGTTGAACACAAAATTTATGTGTACAACTTTGCAGACCTGAAACTTCTTCATCAAATAGAGAGACTGGCTAATCCAAAAGGGCTTTGTTGTCTCTCACATCACCAAAGCACCTCTGTTTTGGCTTGTCCAGGTATTCACCGAGGACAGGTTAGAATTGAACATTTTGTCTTGAAAGTGACAAAGACCATCATCAATGCACATGACTCTCATATTGCATGCTTAACTCTGACTCTGGATGGCCTCCTTCTTGCTACGGCTAGTACAAAGGGAACACTGATCAGGATTTTCAACACAATGGATGGAACTCATCTGCAAGGGGTATTAAATGTTTTCATTTGTGTGTGATGTGAAGCTTCTTATGTACGTTACTGCTGTGATGTAGAAATTGCCTGCATTGATTTTCAGCTCATCTCCTTTTTTTTATTTATTATAAAAAATCTGTTTTACATGGCTTATGATATACTATTTAGTAACATATTTTGACTTATTCTTTGCTATTTTCTGAGATTGAAAAAAAAATTTATAGCTTTTTTTCCCAAAGCTTTTGTGTACTTATTTCATGCAAGAAATATTTTCTACTAGGATAATATTTTAGTCATTTGTTTGGAAGTGGGATTAGCAAGGTCTGGTTCTACAAACAATTCTTGAACTTACAGTTATCTTTTATTATCACCCATTGGCTTTTACTATTCTTGAACTGCTAATTAGCAGTTCCACCTTTTTGTGCCCAGGTACGTCGGGGGCAGATAGAGCAGAAATATATGACATAGATGTCAACTGACAAAGGAACTGTTCATATTTTCAGCCTCCGAGTTCGCATTGGTGGAGAAGATTCTTCACTCGCTTCGGAGACAATTGATGATCGTGTGATTTTGGATCACCAAAGTTCTTCATCTTCCCTTGATCTTCTTATATCTCCAACCTCTGATGCTAACACAAGCTCATCTCTTTCCTTCATGAAAGGTGAGAAATTCTGGTAGTATCTGACAAGCATCTGACCTGCAATGAGTGAAGAATCTGTAATTTTTTTTGCTGCAGTGATACTTAGTTTGTGAGTAATGATTCTGAAGATAGTGACTAAGAACGGCATAGTGGTATGCTGTCTCATTCTGAGTTTCTTTGTGACCGTTGACAGGTTTATTGCCCAAGTATTTTAGTTCCCAATGGTCATTTACTCAAATTCATGTACCAGAAGGATCTCAGTTTCTTGCTGCATTTGGTTCCCAGAACAGTGTTTTGATCATTAGCATGGATGGAAGGTGTTACAGGTGTAACTATGGGATGCGCCAGGTTTGGCAATTTCCCTAGTCGGAGCTATCTAGGTGGTGAAACAACTTACCAAGAGCTAATCCGTATTATAGTTGCATGCAAGGATCAGACTATAGTTCACGGTGTGTCGATGATCGGTGCTGGAAGTCAGGTAGTGGCATTTGGATCAGGATTTGAAGCATCGAGCATGACGCTGCATGGCGCGCTGAGAAACCTATGGACAGGTGGTTCCACAACGTGCGAGGTCGAAGCTAGCCGGGAGGTTGCTACCGGGATCGAGTACTGGGAGCGGTTGTTAGTACCGGGAACAGGTGCCGGTGACAGAGCATCGTGACCAAGCATAGGAGCGGACAATGTAGCGGTACCAAGCAGCGGATGCTACCGAGAAACATAGTGGTACCGAGCAATGGATGCTACTGAGAAATGTAGCGGTACTGGGTAGTGGGAGGCTACCGAGAAGCGGAGCGGTACCAGACCACGTGAGTACCGGTCCATGGAGCGGTACGAGTGGGTAGCGAGCGCGTGTGCGATGCACGGACGTGGCCAATCCAGATAGTGGGATTCCGGTATTTAGGTCAGGATCACCGAGCAGCGCACGGGAGGATGCCGGTATTTGGAGTGACCATTGTGCTGGAACGCTGAGAGGTTGGGACACGGCCAAGAGTGGGCTGTGGTTGAACCAGGAGGGTTCGACCATGCAGGCGACGTGCAATCGAAGGAGATTGTGTGATCAAGTTGCCGATAAGGTTTGTTGCAACAAACTCGTGAGGAGAAGATAAACCTCAGCCGTGTGATGGAGCCTGGACGGGATTAAGCCTAGGTGGTGACGACGTGGTGAGAATCTTAGGTGATCTTTTGGAGATAAAGATTATGGGAAGATTTGAGTTTATCTTGAGTTCGAGATAACACGTTGAGACTTCTATATAAGAGGTCGAACTCTTGTATAGGAAAAAAGGAACATCTGGTGGGAGAGATACTACTGGAAAGAGTTGTGCTAAGTTCCGAGTGGAGAGGAGTGTACCGAGATCAGGAGAGGGAGACGGTGAAGTATTGTAGCCGATTCCTGGAGCGGGATTGGATTTCACAAGGACTACCGGAGTAGTCAGTCGATTGGGATCGAGGTATTTGTACAATTTACGTTTTCAACCCTTTTGCATATTCTAGCTAAGTGAATTGCATGCAACAAGTTGATCCAAGGGGGACGACTTGAGGGTTGAGAGTGAGGACTGATTGAGGGTGTTCTCACGGTCTCTTGAGCGAGGTAGAGAGGCAAGGTTGTGGGGTTTGCATGTCCACGACTTGCAAGTAGTATGGTGAGGGATTGCCTGTAATATCCTTTGTTTATGATTTGAATAAAGGTTGGGAAAGGGTTCCCGTAATTGTGTTGTATCGTGTCAGGATTTGGTACTATTGTAGGTTCGAGTTGGATTCCACGGACTTGCAGTGCCAGAACTAGGTACCGGTATTTGGGGCGTTGGACGACAGGACTTGGTGAGCGTTGTTCCTCTATCGTGTGCGGGATTGTGGTGGTGATCAGTAGCCGGCAGTAGATAGTGCTATTTGGAGAAGTCGAGTGGGGTATGTTGTGCTAGGCATGTTGGTGAGTTGTGGAATTCGTAGCGGGAAATCGCTTTCTTATTGCCGGTATTGCGGTGGTGCTACGCGACTTGTGGAAGGCTGAGTGTTCCCAGGGAGGGGAATACGCCGCACGGACGTTGAAAGGAGAACAAAAAATTCTGCCTTGAGTCAGCCCCATGACAGAAGGTACGTTTCTTGTGTGAATATTGATTGTCCTTAGGCACCTAATAGCTGCCAAATTGTAGTTTCTCTTTTATGTAATTTGGCGGAGCCAACTAGGGATGGGCATAGCCTTCTTTCACGTTTACCAAATTGAATATTAGATTTTCTGTTTGTGTCGAAAATTATTATGTCCAGTTGGCATTTAAAAATTCCCATGTCTTGTATCGTGTAAGAAAAAAAAATCTACGAGCTGCTTATGCTCTCATCCCTGTGGCAGAGGGGCCTAGATTTGAGTGTTTTGATTTGATAATTACAATTTAGATCACAATAGTTAGTCAAGAGAGCTTCCACTTTTTCTCAGCTTCTACAAGTGCAGCTTCGATCCCAAAATGGTGGAGAGATGACACAGGTGGAGCACATTAAGTTCCTGAAAGCTGACAATCGGAGAAGCCATGCCACTTCCTGAGCATCATCGAGCAGTTTCTTTATTTTATTTTATTTTTAGAAAAATTTTCTTTTTAACCGTGTAAATATATTTGTATATTCTGTTTGCACCTTTGTGTATGACTCCACAATGCAAAAGCTGTGGCGAACAAATAATATATGTGGCATGTTTCCCTTTTTACGTATTGTATGTTAATTTAATAATAATGTATGTGGTGATTGACAAACATGCTCTTTATTTTTAACTGATAAATGTGTGAGTTCCGTTTGCACCTGTGGCTTCGCGGCGATGAATTACATGCGGCATACTTTTTTTTCTCTGTTGTATGTTAATAACAAAATTGGTGATTAGCAAGCGTGCACTTTATGTGGCATTGTTTCTTGTTAATCATATAAGAATAAAATGCATTTTGCTGCATCTGAGCGATGATACTCTTAAGTTTGCCTCAGGTTTTTTTTGTTAATGAAAGTTAACTTGAATGACTGTTGCGTTGAAAAAAAAGGGATAAAATGCATTTATTCACAATATATGCGTTATTTTACTTGACTAAATGCCGACAACACTCGGTCTTTAAACATTACACGGTCGTGAAAATCGATAATCTTCAGATTTGCTTCCCATCTCCTGAAGGGGCAGTGGCATGAATTCGCAGGTTTTACAATTCTTTTAGAAATCACATCAACACCTTGGCAATTACCGGCGTCGACCCAGATACTTTAACGGAGCCTTTTAAGCATAATGAACCATTTGAAGGAGGTTGCATCTCCATCTGTTTACAACGTCGTACGCTAGAAAGAATGGGCGAAGTCTCAACGTGATGCGGAAAACTAAGGTAATGGGCAAACAAACAGCCTCCACATCAAAACTTCGTCTAAATTTATTAAAAAGTTAAATAAAGCAGAATTCTATGATAAAAACTTTCTAAAACTTCAATTTTCTTTCGCACATGAAGTGAATGGCGAACATGAATTCTCTTATTTCTTCTTTTCTCCCACACCCGCAGATCTACAGAAAATATAATTTATAGTAAGTAGAGTATACAGCGTAGTTATTAAAATTTACCAAAAATGCTCCCTACGCTTAACCTATGGCAGAATCAAAACATTTGGTCGCTAAGTAAAGAATTAAGTTGAAGGAACCTTCCAAGGTGAACAAAGACCACACCTCCCAATTCACCCAAATCCAATGACAAAACCAAATGCCATTATCTTTAATACAAATGAAGCTGGCGCTTTGTCAAACCCAATAGTTAAAATCATCATGTTCAACAAAACGCTTGGATGCTTGATGCTATCAGTCAAATGCAATCAGCCTATTACCTCAATCGCAAAGAAAGGCAACAATCTGTAATTGAAAATGGAAACAAAAACCAGAAGGAATAGAGCAATCAAATCTCCCAACAGTAGTTCAATCAGGTTTATTTAGTGACTACATATCATGAATTCCACTTGTGGCATGTTAACCCCTAAGAATAACGATAACCCATTCTGCAAGTACCTCCTCTATGGTTTCCTCCTATTCGAGAATCAAAGCAATTTGAAAAGGAAAAACAAACTACAGTTACACAAATTAAGATGCAATCTAATTACAAAAGTATGAATCAACAAAACAATACATTTTTAGGAAGGTTCCTTCAAGAGACACGGTAAGCTTAGCTTTTCATTGAAAAGAGTCACTGTCAAAATCCGCCAGCCCTGTAACAGTATATACGACACTTAAAAAGAAGTAGCACTCACCTCATCTTGCGAAGGACAGAAGACATTTCCTCTCTCTCTTCCTCTTCGCTCTTTTGTGGGTGCCAAGCTTTCTCTTTGCCACTTTCAGCACGTTAGTCCTTTCCAACCTTGAGAAGCTCAGTTATCCTCTTCTCATAAGGTGCAAATCCTGCAACTTCTCTGATTAAGCTTCTGACAAACTGGACTCTTTTGGTGGATCTCTGAACAATAAAGGATTTAAAGAAAAAAAATTAATGATAAAACAAAGCCTAGCATTAAAAAATTATTCCCATGTTCAGGCCACAAATAGCAAGCAGGGTGAAACAGTTTTAAAGCAGAAGACACAACTATAATAACACAGATATGGAAGCCTGCAAGTAAAAAACCTACCCCTTTCCTATCAGAAGGACGAGGAGCCAGCTCCTTCTTGGTCACAACATGACCCTTGTTCAAACCAACAAAGAGGCCCGACTTTGCTGCGGGTGGAGCCATTGCCTAAATCAAATTCAGCAAACATCAATAGTATGTATCAGGACATCTCCGAATTGCCGGTTTCTAAACACAACATGCAATGAGATGCAGTTTGCTACAATTGCGAGCCATGCAGAAAAGCACGCCTATAACCGCATAAATTCATAGAAGCCAACAAAAGATCAATATGCAAAGACGAAGTAATGGCTTCCACAGATATGAATGCACATGCTCCAAGCCACACCCCAGTTCAATATACCAACAACACGCTGGCATCATTCATACAATTAATAACAGCGCAAAATCAGCCCAGCGAAAATCGAACAACCGCCCGTAGCTGCCACTAGCAAAGATCTACAATTACTAAAACAACCATTTACCATAGAAAGCAGGCATTAAACTAAACACAGCGCAAATAATGGAGCAAGTACCATAAAGCTCATACCTTTCGAAACAGCTTTGAAGGGGCTCCTTGAGTAACTGCCTCGATCTACACGTGAATCGCATTATTAGAAGAGTAGGAGGATAAACGATGTGGTTGCGAGGGGGAGGAGAAGGTGTACCAACCTTGGGGATACACCGATCGCCGATGCGTGGGAGGCAGGTGTCACGGGGTTTCCCTTAGGGTAGAATTTTTCGCCCTAAAAGACACAACATGCGGCGTATTCCCCTCCTAAAAATACCAGCTAACCTCAAGTACGTAACGAAAAGAGTCACTGTGATCCTGAAAACAGCAATACCAATATATCACCACCGAAGTGCCAGTCACACCCGAACTGCCTAGTGCACCCAACAGGTACCTGTAAACAGCAATACAGTGCAATCAGCACATGCACACGCGATACCAATAAATCCCCAACCAAGTACCCTACGCCAAGTAAATACCCAGCACACCCGACACCACCAATACCACTACCCAACACACGGTATGATGAGTTCTCGGAATCCTATTGAACTCGACCAAGCAACCAAACCCGATGTCGACTCTGGTCTATTACGGAACTTCGATTCCAACCTTTATTTCAATCAATGAATAAAGGAATACACAAGCAATCACACCCCTGACTACTTGCACGTTGTGGATATGCAAACCCCACAATGTTGGTCTCCTATCCAACAAGAAGACTATGAGAATTAAGAGAAACCCCTCTCACATATAATCCTCACCGCACAACCCCAAGTCTCACCCCTTGGTTCAACTTGTCAAATGCAATTCACTCACATATGAAAAACACTTAGGTTGCCAAACAAGTATTGTGTACCTCGATCCCTTGGATGATGACCACTCCAAGCAATATGTGAAGTTCCAGCCCTTCGGCGTGAAGGTCTGGCTGCAGCAACTCCACCACCCGCAATGGATCTCTGCAAGTGCTTCTCCACACAGCACTTCCACACAATCTCCCAATCATTCTCTCCACAACTTGAATTTCTCTCTTCCAAGTGCAGAAAACTAATTGTCGTCCCCCTTGCCCTGAAGACGCCAGCAGATACATATACATATCTGCCCGTGTTTATCTTGAACTCCCCAAGATACTCCTTGGATTTGATTCATCTTTATCTCCAAGGATGTTGCCTTATCCAATTCGTCATTGGATAGAAGATCCCGAATCTAGCCTTGATCGTTATCTTCAAGTTGGTTGTACCGCTGGTCTCACGCTCCATCGATGGCTCGACCAAGTCCAGCAATCGAACCCAAGAGTTGCACCCTCCTGGCGCTGTGGCAACTTCCGACCAAAATGCCGGAGCTTGAGTACCGCAACTCATCGGCACTCGACACCGTACAGGACTGGGTACCGCTCCAAACACTGATATCCAGTTACCGATCGCACCAACAAGTACCGCTACCGGGTACCGGTCACTAATCCTGGGTACCGGTACTCCTACCGATAGCGCTCATCATCGCTCCATGTACCAGGACTGCTCGCTCGCTCGAACATGCTGACCGTTCCAAAAACCGGTATGTGCTAGCGCTGGCTCTCGTTATGGCTATTGATCACCACACGCGCTACTTGTACCTGCCGCAACCCAGTGCCGCTACACGTACCGATCACGCCGAGACCCGGTACCGCTACTTGCTCGG
>JAVDBV010060650.1:0-10314 GCA_032619315.1 Piper longum
CAGAGGGCAGGGGAGTTCAAGGGAAGGCGGCGGCGAGGGCGGGAAGAGGGCGGCAGAGGTCGGCGACGTGTGAGGGAGGGTGGCGGAGGTCGGCGGCAGGTGAGGGAGGGCGGGAGAGGTTGGGGATGGCAGCGGAGGGTGGGGGAGGGCAAGGGAAGGCGCAATAGCGACGACGGTGGCGGCGGCAGAGTGGCAGCTAAGGTTAGGGTAAGAAAATTTCAGACTATTCGTGGACATTGTCTAGGCCAGACCCACAAGTCGGACATCAATTCGGTCAGACAAATTTTATCCGATCAAATTTCAGACGAACACGAACAATAACTTGTCTGACGTCCATCCGTCTGATGCCCACCCCTATTGCTGGCAATGGCCGATGGCGCATTGATGCCACCCCAATATGATTTGGTCGAGAAATACCGCTCTAGGCAGAACGTATTAGAGCATTTTCTTATGAATATGAAAGTTGGTCCAGACAAGAAAAAGAGAAGGAGACAGTCATAGTTAGGGCAGGCAGTATTAGGTCGGGATGCCTTCGCCCGGCTAACTTTGATTTGGACAGTTTTTTCCTCACCGGAAGAGGGTCCCCAAATTAGTTGTCTGCCATTGCCAATTTTTTTGCTTTTTGACTAAATAAAGTTTTAAAGAAAGGGATGATTTTATTTTAAAATATCACAAAAGTTGTAATCCACAATTATAAATATAAATAAACCTAAATATAATAAATAAATAACTGTAGGGGCCATATAGGGTAAAAGCTCCACCTTCCCTCCCAATTTTGAGTTTTAACTGCTGCTCTGATCATCTCTGCATTATCTGAGAAAAATCCATTTACGTTTTTGTGCTTGTTGACTAGCTTCTCACTTCCTTTCACGGCCTGCCATTGATGGAGGCTATTTATATAGCATCTTGGCCAAGCTAGTAAACAAAGGTTTGTGGCAGTGTGTCAGGCGAAAGGATGAAGCCTTTTATGGGAGGACAGCAGAAGCCAAAGGTTAAAGGTGGGAAGGCATCTTTGAGTGGGTATCAGTCGGGGTTGATGAGGTGAGTGGATAAAAGCGGAGACAGATAGATTTGGGTTGCAGAATGCACGCCTTGCTGCCCTGACAAGGTGCATAGACGAAGATAAGTGTCCCCTCTTGTCCCCTCCACCCTTTTACCTTTTACCCTCACATTTTACTATCTCTCACGTCATAATTGTACCGTTTAAACTTTTATATTATTTAATTTGCATCAGTCATTTTAATGAGGAAATTTTCAAAAATATATCGAAAGCTACTGTATTTCAATGGCATTGAATTATACATAGATGATAGAAAAATAATTTCATATCTAACAAAATAATTTGTTTATAATTTTAAGATCAGATAACCTAATTTGACCTGAATAAATTAAATATATTCCGTCCTGGCTATAAGTCTCATGTGATAACTAATGTGTATTTTAAACTTTGATTTAATCATTTTGTTCGTGCTCAATTATTATTATTATTATTATTATATATATATATATATATATATTTAAAAAATTATTTTTTCTCACAAATAATTAAAATAAAAGTAAAAAATAATTCACTTAAGAAGCTTATAATTACCTTAGCGGCCAAGGCACATGTGCATTAATAAATTTAAGGATTTGTTAATAGATTACCTTTTAAAAATAGTTAAAATAAAAGATAAAAAATAATAATTGCAGCCAATTGGGATAAGCCAAAAACCATGTATATAGGACATAAAATGATTCTTTCTCATCAACGAGGTTTTTTTTTATTGGGAAGAATATGATCAAATTGAATGATAAGATAAGAGATGTCACTTCCGGCCAATGAAGTGCAAAAGAGGCTGGTCATGATGAGTAATTGATTATGTTTACATGGCTAACAACAAACTTGATCAAACTAATAAATTATTATAATAATTTTGTCCCGGCACAAATCTATAAACTTAAGTCTTATTTAAAAAAATGCTTCATCAAATTCAAAATTTATTTGTAATTCCCAAATAGTAGATCTAATTTCATTAAGTATAACATATATGACTAATTTGGGGATGTTACAATTATCCATTTTAAAAAAATTATCATCCCAAAACTTTTCCGCTGACCAATAGGGGAAGCTCGTATCTATCATAATCTAGCCCACAATCCAATAGAGTCTTAAATCGACTTTGACATCGTTTGTAATGTCCTAGCTAGCATAAGTATAAATTAAGGATTCTAGGTTATTTCTTTAAAATAGTTTATCGATGTTGAAGATGTATGAATATATCCTTATTAATATAATAAATCTTACTCATGTTTATTTAATGTGGATTAATTTTGGATATATCTCAATTGATTGACCTACAAAAAGGTTGGATGAGAAAATAACTGAGGGGCTTTGATGCACATATTAGAGCATATAAAAGTGACTTAAACATGTAGAGATGATGAATGTAGCATAATTGAAAGCAACCAACTGTCTCCTTCTTTGGATAAAATTTCTCCCTTGATTTGATTTGCCGGTGGAGTACATCACGTTTTACCTATCACATAGAGTGGATTGGATTTGATTAAGTGCTTGAACTTGATAATAAAACAATTTTAATTTCAGTTCGGTCTTGACTTGGATCAAGTTGTTTGCTCAAGCGCGTGCATGCGTATGGTATGGTATATGCGAACCACAACTAATCTCTTTCAGTGCTCGACACTGCCTGGTTGGACACTACATTGGATCAGATCTTATTTTTTGTTTTTTTGAGTCGAATCTAAATAGGCTTAGGACCGTGTTTCTTGCAAATCTAAATTTCTTGCTGTGTATTTGGAACCCTTTTAGACAGTCCTAGCCCTTGTGGGATCCGAAATGCTCTTCCCAAGGTCATCCCGACCATTTTAGGGTGAAAACCCTAAATTTTAGGATTTTGGGTCAACCCGTACCTCATTAGGTATGACACCCATACATATTTAGGTGTGACACCTTACCTATGACATCATTAAATCGTGCTTTGGTGGTTAGGAGCTTTCCATTTTTCTTTATAACCCCCCCGTCCTCCCTCCTTTTCACTCCTTTGCTCATCTCCTCCAACCCTACTCCCTATCCTTGCTCACTCTTCTTTCTTCCTTGCCTTCTTCCATCTCCCTTCAAGCTCTCCAAGCATAGCCAAGTCGTATGGTTATAATTCTTGGGGTGGGAAGCCCCAAGAGGTCTCTCCTTGGTTCATTGGGGGAAAACCCTCTTCCCCTCCTTGCTTATTGTGTGTGTGTGTTTGGTACTAGATCCACCCAAGTTGTTGTATTTTTTACATTTTCATATGATTTTACCCTTGCATTTGGTTGAGTTAGGAGTAAATCAGTGGTGTTTTCATAGTTATTTCATGTGTAAATTAATTGTTATATAGTTTTAAATGCTAAGTGGTAAGTGTTTTGCATAGAAATAGTAGAAAATTAATAAGTCATGTTCAAGAAGGCTGTTTTACTTTCAGTTTACTTTTTTGTGTTCATGACGTCAATATCTAAAACTTTGATGTTCATATCTTCGTCTAATATAGCTTTTATTATCCAGTAGAGGTACCAAACTTGGTAGAATGTGGCAGCTTTCAGGGTGCTGGCTACACATTTTTCCAATTTTTATACCTTGATGCAGGTTGCTGATGATATTCACCTTATGCATGCGTGTGGATATGCGTGTGTACTTGTTAGTGTAAAATTTTCACACCAATATATACTTGAAAGACATGAACAAAATACTAATTTTTTGGTGTGTATACTATGATGATTGTATGCCTTGCCAAGCTCTAAGATTTTGCTCTATTTTAAGCTAATTAACAGAGGTTAATAAAATCCGTAAAAATTATTTCTTACCTCAATAATTGTCTACTAGACACTTGTAATTTTTTATTCAATTTAAAAATCATTTTGGTGGTTAGTTTGATCGGTTTTCCAAAGTGCATAGGAATATAAGGTGAAACCCTAGTTACTAACTCGAGACGTAAAATCTAAAAGCCTTGACAAATAATGATGAAATTACTTGAAATTTGACCCACAAGCTTGTTTTTCTATGATATTAAAATTTGGGAGCATTTAATTGAGTAGATTTTCTGTTAAAATTTTTCCAAACCCAATAGGTCTACCCAATTTAAAAAATGACGTAGGCCAATATACCTCACATTTTTTAGTCCATTTAGGATGAAATACTGAAAGTTTGGATGTAGAATCTTACCGGATTCCAGCCCACTATGTTTTCTAGCACTATTTACTTATTCGGGCCCATATAAAGACTCCAAGCCTATGAGCAACAATTAGTAAAATTGGCGCGCAACCTAAGAACATGGTTTTAGCACTTTAGCACGACCGTAGGGTTTATTTTTACCATGTTGGCCTATAGGCCAGTACTTGGTAATTTATACACCAACCCCTTAGAGCGTCAGAGCCTACTGGTCTAAATTTGAACCCATTTGGACATTATTTGGCCCATTCAACAAATAGTCCAATTAAATTTATTTGACAAAACCTTAGGTATAAGACTTTTCATAGATGGTACTTGCAATACCAAACCCTAACTAAGGTTAACTAATGAGGCTTAAGACAATACTAAGTAAGATAATTAAGGTAAGTAAATTTTTTGAGTAGTGCACATGTGGAGGCGTTGCCTCATTTTGGTTCCGATGCGATCCAATCATGATTTGAGTTTCATCTCTTTGCTAGGGTATGTGGAGTGAGCTTGCCGAGTTAGGGTGGGGAGTTTGACTCATTTAGGTTTGTAAGACTCTTTTGATTCATCTCTACCTGGACCCCATGAGTGAGGTTTCCACCGAGTTTTAGACATAGGGCAATGTCGGTGGCATTTTATCACTTCCCTCTCATACCAGATCACTTAGCCTAATTTTTCTACAATTTAACAAAACTTTATGGATGAGATCCGTTGATGATTTTTGAACTGAAAGATCTAGCAAACTTATGACCCTACTATATAAATATACGTTAATTTTTATGTTTTTCATGAATATGAGAGTGAGTGGTATGAATATGTATGAATTACATTACTACCCATTTTCACCCAAAAGTAGCACAATATAAGTAGGGTATTGTGAATATAGTTCATTTTTAAAAATCTTGGTGGTATGATTGTTCTAAGCCACCTGAGGACCATGACAAAAAATGTATAGAGGATGTGAAGGCATAAATATAAGTATGTATATGTCTGTGATCCAAGTCATGGCTTTATACTCGCAATTCAATCAGTTCACCTGTCAGTTTGAGTTGAGTTAGTTTTAGAACACGTGTGCAAAACCGAGGCCGGCCGTGTGCATGAGCATTGATGGTCATGTGTACCCAAGTATATGATGATAACATTATTAACGTAAGAGGAAAATGAGTTATTAGAATATATGATAATGTACCAGTTTATTTTTTTTATTTGACTGTATAATTTGATTTAGGTCATTTATCGCATTTGGACGTGTTAGTTATTATTTTGGGTAGGTTCATAAGTTTAAAACATGTCATTCGACTTAGACACAATTAATTTATTTTATGGTATTTTATTATTTTTTTTTATATTTTCAGGATTTATTTCGTATTATTGACTTTGGTAAGGAACGAGTCCATTTTTTATTAAGAAATTGCTACTGTTTCATTTTCTCTCCCAGCCAATCTCTCTCCCTGACATGCATCCTGATCGCCTCATCCCCTTCTCTCCTGATAATCACCATTGGCTGCACTGCCACCGGCCACCGTGTTGTCATTACCCGACCTCCCTTTTCCCTTACCTACCTCTTCCACCTTGTTCCTCCTCCTACCCTGTTTACCACTCGTCCCTTGCCCTCCCTTGGTTGCTGCCAGCCGCCTGTCTCTGCACCTCCTTTTGCCTCCGATCAGTTTCACCGGCGTCACCCTAGCCTCCCTCTCATATTCCTGTCCTTCCAGCTGCTCCCTCTCCTCTTAGTAGCCACTATCAAGCACCTCCCCACCATATCCTTGCAGCCGCCCTCTTTCTCCGGCTGTCACCGTGGCCGTGTCACCGACCACCAGCATGGTCAACCCATCCTCTAAGTGCCGCCCCCGTCATCTCCATATTTTCTTTCCCCGACCATACCCCGTTGAGCACCTGAGATTGCCTTACCTACATCTGCTGGTGTAGCCGCTGCCACAAATTGCACCGCTGGCCAGTTCCCTCTAGCAGAACCTCCTGCTTCTGGCAATCGCCATCTCACTAGACCTCCTCCTCCTTCCTCCTCATCCCTAACAGCTGAGCCTTCCCATGTACCTAGTTATGTCTCCTAGTTGAGACAGTTTGTATGCCGTCGGCAGCCTGCCACAGGCCAGTCATAGACCAACTGGATGCCTCCTTGATTAGGCCCCTCATGCTAGATTGTGTGCTCTATCCCAGCCCTAACTGAGTCCTCCCTCGGCAGAACAGTAGCCATGCCGACGGCAGCCACGGTCATCGCCACCGTTGCTATTGGCAGTGTCAACATTAGGCCTATGATATTACCGATTTGATTTTTGTGATTTTCATTTCATGATCAGGGACGTTATTGCATGATTAATTTATGAAAAACTTGTATGTTGCTGAGAATTAAGAAAATATGAAGATATGTTTAAATTGTTTTCCAAATTGTGTAAGTTGTTTATTAGATGATCATTGTATTAATTATGTAATTCGAATTGAATAGATTAACATAATATTAACAATAGTAGTTGATAACACTATGGTTGAATGATAAGTAGAACCATTAGGTTTTCCTTTATTCGAACATTTGTTGATTAAAATACTTTGACAATCGTTATGATCTCTAGACATGTCAAAATGGTTAGGGGATAGTAACAGTTATAGTGTAGTTGGTATGAATAAGTGAATTAGTTGTGGTTAGCATTTTCGAGTTGCTTGCTTTGGTGTGAGTAACGACAGTGAATGATATTGTTTCATATCTCAATTAGTAGGTAATACGTGATTTGATTTTCATGGATGTGAATAGTTCATCGTGATTGTTCAAGTTATGTAGTTATAACATTAATTTAATAATCTTACGTATCTTGATGTCTTTTTTTTTTAATGTTGGTGATCATATACACTTATGCATCACATTCATGCACCATATAGTTAGAATTGCGCGTTAGTATTTAGTTATGATGTGTAGGTATAAAGTAGGAGCTCACCACTTAGGTGTGTGGCCTCGCTTGGAGCTTCTAATAGGTTCATTTAGAGCTCCCCCTTAATTTATCGCTTTATTTTTGTGATTTGATTTATTATTTACAAGATGGGTTAAGTGGTGTTTTATCAAATCCCACTTAACTCGGGTCATTTAGTCAAATAGTTTTTCGGATTAATAACCCTCGAGGATGAGATCCCTCGAGGACCATTTTGAAAACAAGATCCACTGCAAGTTGCCTTTGGGCATATTATATAAATCCCTTCTCATGCCTATATAAAATTTTATCGAGTTTTCAGTGACATGAGAGATAATGAAACTAACTCTCACATACCATGAAGGGATGCACGGGCCAGCCACAGCTGGCTCTGGATTAGTGAGAGGGGTTGTTCCATTCCCCGGGGATCCCAACACCTCCGCATTTAGAGTTTCCTCCCACCTGGAGTAACATGGTGGTTTATGGATATTATATGGTACAACGCATGTCTGAACTTGTGGTTTAAAGGGTACTAAAGGTTATTACTTGAGGGTACTCGGCCTCTATACTCAGGGCCATAAGATATATGGAGGACACCGGAGGGCTTAGAATATACTAGTCGTCCCAAGGGACAGAAAAGAAAAAAAAGAGAAAATGCTGAGAGAAGCATCAGCTGACCAATCAGAATTTTATCAGGTCTGCAACCTGGTGGTTCTCCAGTAGATGCCCTTTAGAGAGTTCAACAGATGATATAAAAATATTCTCTTCAAAATGAGAGTCAACTCTCATTTTCCAGTTTGTTATAGTTATTTTTGGACTAAGAACACTCATTATTGATATTTTCTTTTATATTTATAATATGTAGGTAAGGAGCAGGAGTATGATATGTTACCCACGACAGAGAAGCAATGACATATTGTGCACACATATCTGCCTGACTATAGATTGTTTGTGTTTATCATGTTTATTTGTTGATGATAGTGAAAATATTTTGATGAAAACAATGCAATGACATGATTTGTGTTAGTAAATAGAACAGTTACTACCTACATGATATGATTTTCGTTATAAATAATGCCATATAATGATATACATAGTTAGTAAAGATATTTTGATTTGAGTGTGATCAACAGATGGGTCGAGATCTAGTTCAATTAGGTAAGACGAAGGTAAATAAGCAGTCAAGTCAAGACTAAACACATAAATAAATTATACACTTGAATGAAAGTTTTGTATGAATATTTTGTTAAGTATTTATATTGTCTATGATCTAACAAGGTGAACATTATTGCACTTTAAGGGGACACTCTAAACGTTTTGTTTTAGGATTTATTGATTTTTATCATAATTAATTGGTTTTACTGCGGCTTGAGTGACATGGTATTCACGTAGTATCATGTTAGAATTTTTTTTGCATTCCATATATGCATGACAAAAAAAAATCTTCCATCTTAAGACGCATAGAGTAGGTTCATTTGGTTCAGGTTCGGGTTGACTAACTTAATCAAGTGAACTGTAACATTTCGGTCTTGTTCACGAGTGAGCTGAAGTTTGGGTGTATATATGAAAGTACAAAGTCATTGATTTGATCCGAGATGTTTTATGACATTCAATAGTTTCGGCCCAAGCATAGTGCCTTGTAATATATTCTGAAAATTTTATGAATTCTCGTGAGATTTATCTACTAATATTATTTTATTACTAGTTATTTTTGGGCCAATGATTAAACTTGTTTGATTATTGACTGTTTTCCCTAGATGTATATAGGTGAGTACTCATATCTGTGACCGGTATCAATATTTATGGATTGATAGGTTCATGGTGGGAGATGGTACATATGTTTGTATTGTGCTGAGTTTTGTATTGGACCCATGTATTTGGGTTGTATGACATATATATTTCAGGATTATTGTTATGCAAGGTGTTAACTTTGAGCATTTTAACGATCATAAGTAGGGTATGTAAGCCTTAGTCTCAGAATACGATGAAGAGCAATTAAGGTATACAAGATGTATTTAGATGTAGTTGTGTATGCGTATCACGGAGGAACATGGGCCGAAAGAGCTTACGGTCCAAGCCGCTTGAAGGTCCACATGAAGACCAAATATTAGGGTTTGATGCCCTGGCATGTGATGATGCCTATATGTATTTAATTTATGTCTGCAGGGTATGCGGAATAGGTAACCATAACCAAATGTTTATTTTACTACAAGATTAGTATTATCTAAGAATAAGTTCTTAACTCAAAGGTTGAAATTAATTATAAGAATCGAATCATGCATCCACATTATTAAAAGCTTAACCTCTTAGCCACATTGAAGGTGTTGCATTTGTATAGCTTGGAGTGATCATTATATATTGATAATCATCCTTTTAGTTGTAGGGGAGGTAATGCCTCTCTCGTGTCTTGGAGCACTCGTATTATAACCCTTAGGAGTAGGAATCTTCCTAAGGTAATAAGTTCAACATGTATTATTGTTGTTGTTGTGATTATTATTATTATTATTATTATTATTAGTATTATTATTATTATTATCGTCGTTGTTGTTGTTATTATTATTATTATTATTTTTATTGTTACTAGTTGAAAGTACCAAATATGTCAGACTAGATATAATTTGTAAAATCCCATTTTTGGGTTAGGGTTTTACCCGATTTAAGTTTTCCCTATTTAGGTCAGTATCGAGTTGGTTTGAACGAGATCGAGCCAAACTTGTTTCAGATTATGAGTATGGGCCTAAATGGCCGTATGAACATGTTATGGAGGCTGAGTATGCCCGACATGCAAATTATAAGATCACGAGTTATCAATGTATGCTCAGGTATATGGATTTGTTTGTATCTGTTAAACAGGATTTTAGGCCTAGATTTAGGCCGTTACGGCGTTTAGTATCCGTTTGGGATTTTATGGGTACATCATTTGCATGAATCATAGGAATTTTAAATCATTCGATTTATGCCCCTGTGGGCCCAATTTGATTAATTTCAGTTTTCGAGGCCCATTTAGCCTTCTTACCTCGATTCCCTCCGATAGAATCAATTTCAAGACTCGAGTCAGTTTCGAGTTCGGACGGTCTCGATCCGAACTAGCCGCCATATCTATAGTGCGTGTACCCATATGTGGGCCCCACTAATCCACGAGTTATCGACCGTCCAGATCGTGCCATGTGGCGAGATCTCAGCCGCCCACCCATCTTTATCTCACCCATTGAT
>JAVDBV010060651.1:0-14425 GCA_032619315.1 Piper longum
CGAGTCCTGAAATTGACTCTATAGGAGGGAATCGAGGTAAAAAGGCTAAATGGGCCTCAAACACTGAACTCAATCAAACTGGGCCCACAGGGGCATAAATCAAGTGATCTAAAATTCCTATGATGCATGCAAATGATGTACCCATAAAATCCCAAACGGATACTAAACGCCGCAACGGCCTAAATCTAGGCCTAAAATCCTGTCTAACACATACAAACAAATCCGTATACCTGAGCATACACTGATAACTCGTGATCTTATTATCTGCATGTCTGGCATAATCAGCCACTATAACATGCTCATACGGCCATCTAGACCCATACTCATAATCTGAAACTAGTTTGGCTCGATCTCAATCAAACCAACTCGATACTGACCCAAATAGGGTAAAACTCAAATCGGGTAAAACCCTAACCCGAAAATGGGGTTTTACAACATCACTACAGATAAAGTGATATACATACCTAGTAAAATTTTCTTCGCTAAGGGTACTCTCCCAGCACACTTGATATCAAACCACGTGAGGATGAGACACCTAGTTAGAGTCTTCGAGGAGTGAGACCAGTTTTTTGCAAGAGAACCAGTCTCTTTGCATATGACCAGAGATGTCAGATAGAGCCGAGCCTTCACCCAAGTATTTTTACACTTACCCTACCAGATATATCAGTCGTACGATCAGTTTTCAAGATGGTTAAGATGAGCAAACATTGACCTACGCACATGCCACAAACCAGATGCAGATCCTACAATTCCTTCCAGAATATGTTTTTATACTCCTTGAGACATGTTTTGCATGTATATGTGTTCTCGCCTCCATTCCATCATAGAGAGTCCTCTTTAACAAAAGTTAGTGGTTATATAGATAGTCATGAGAGAAATAGCACACAGTAGAGTTATAACAGTTGTCCTTGTTCCATTATGGAACAGGGTGATATACTTCACTTGGAATCGAGTTAGCTAGGACCCAGTGAGTGGTGCAGTTCCTCTTATAGGGGCACCTGAGTGTTTGACCTAGATAGATGACATTGAGCCTTGTAACTCATTAGCATATACCTTTATTTGGTACTAGAGTCCACCATATGTTAACAAGACTTGCAGGACACCCTAGTATTGCCATAGGGCCAGGAGCAGAGTGCCCTCACAGAACATATAGTTGAACTGTCACATTGATGAGGATTTGGGAGACATGGGTAGATGTTAGGCAGCATACCTCGCACCGACATATTCTTTTTTCTGATCTAGCCCAGACTAGTACCCTGCAGTCCTTTAGAGTACCTGCTTGACCACCCAGTAGACCCTTAGGGTGAACCTAGGTTTTTCTGTCGAGGTCATTACATTTCAGTCCCCATACTTTGCAGTGAGCATAGGAACTAGTCTAACGAGATTATTCGAGCATGCATGGTCAGTCCACCGAGAGGATTCGAGCATGCATGGTTAGTTTAGCAACACAATTAGAGCATGCATGGTCAGTTCAGCAAGACAATTCAAGAATGTATGGTTAGTCTAGAAAGATAATTCCAACTGTATGACATGTTTCACCAGATGATTTGAGCACGTGTAGTCTGTCCAGCCAAATTTTTAATGAGCTAGGGAGCTTCCTCAATGGTCAGAGTTCCAGCTTCATTTCGGTCTATTTGGGCAGTATGCAGGTAACCGTTGACGGAGAGATAGTCTTCTGAACGCAGTTGATGTAAGAAATTCCGAGGACGAAATTTTCATAAGGATGAGAGGTTGTAAAACCTTAGTTTCAGCTTAGGGTTTTACCCAATTTTAGTTTTGTCCGGTACAGGTCAATATCGAGTCGATTCAAGTGAGCTCAAACCAGTACAATTTTCAGAATGAGTATGGGGCCTAGGTGGCCGTTTGAGCATGTTATAGTGGTTGAGTATGCCTGACATGGAGATGATCAAAGCATGAGTTATCAGTGTATACTGAGGTATACAAATTTGTTTTTATACGTTAGCCAAGGTTTTAGGCCTAGATTTAGGCCATTACAGCAATTAGTATCCGTTTATCTTTTAAATGCATTATAGGGATTTGAAATCACCAGATTGTGCCTCTGCAGGCCTAGCTTTTGAGTCACAAATTTTCACTCGATTGAGTTTAGGGTTTGAGGCCCATTTAGCCTTTTTGCCTCAATTTCTGCCTATAGAGTCACTCTTAAGACTCAAATCAATTTTGACTTTAGACGGTCTCGATCTGATCTTTCCGTTCATATGTATATTGCATATACCCATAGGGTGGTCCCACTAAACCACGAGTTTTAGAACATTCAGATCGTGTCACGTAGCAAGATCTAAGCCATCCACATCAATCCTAGCTTTCTCCCACGAAAATTTTCAAATATTTCCATTGATTTTTGTAGTTTTCCACCATTTCCGCCGCCGCCACTTCGGCTCGCCGCTGACAAGACCCCGGCCCTCCTCTGGCCACCGGAATTGTATGGTCGTCATCACTTCGAGGCCAACTATCGATCCATACCCACCATCACCATCGGCGCCGCCGTAATCGCATTCAATGACCGAGATTTATCACTACTCATCACCGCCGCAACCACCTTTCGAGCTATTTTTCGATACCAGCGAGTCTTTTTCGGTGAAGCTGACCACCTCGATAGTTTCCCCTTTATGAGATCTGCACATTGTGATCACCCATGCCAACCTCTATCGCCGAGATTGCCGCTGGCTACACTGCCACACCCGCAGTGATTCGGCCTTCTTTTCGGCCATTTTACGGCCAGCTAGTGGCTAGATTCTGCCGATCGTCACCACTAGCACCTTTGCCCTTATGCCCTTTGTCGATCCCGATGGGCAACGATCTAGGCGTGCCGCTATCGGTGTTTTTCAATGACGGGAAGCGGCCACCCCGTCCAGTCTGTTTGCCCATGTTCCCATTCGCGTCATCGCAGCCCGGGTTCATGTCGACCTATCCGTGCCCAAGTCCGTGTCCATCCGTCCAGACCAGCCCATCAATTTATCCAACCTAGATGGAGTTGGTTCTGCCCATTTGATTAAGCCTAGTTCAGCTCGGTTCGGTGAGGTTCACATTATTTAGAATATTTGGATGTATAACTATTTTCTTTATTTACTAATTTATTAATTAACTAATTATTTATTTAATTTTTCATAATTATTCATTTCTTATTATTTATATATTTGTTGACTATGATGAATCATTATGGGACTAATTATTGTTATTGATAATGTAATTATTCATAGATATTATATTTTTTCATGTTTATCTTATTTTATTTAATTAATTGATTGGTTATTAATTATTTTCTTACTCATCTTATTATTTATACGTATTTATTTAGTCATATGCTCGTATATTTAATATTTATATAAATATTCATCATGATTAATTAATATTAGTCATTTATTATTTATTTATCTATTGATTGATTTAATCATTTATTTTTTATTTAATTATTTATATGTTTCCTAACACGAATATATGTCATATTTACTCGTGTGTTGCCATCTATTTATATAGTATAATTATATTTTTATTTTATTAATAGAGTATTATTTATGTTAATGTATTTATTTTTTACTTAATTATATTTAAGTGTATTTATGTATTTATTTATTTGTTGTTTATTATTATGATGTCTAGATTTACATGTGCTGCATGTTTTGTTATAGGTTTGTTAGCAGTGTTCTATTTATTATGATGTATTGATGCTGTGAGCACACACCATGAGCATGTATCATATAAAGATGTTAGTATTTTACTTAACAGTGAGATTTGATGTAGGTTACGGAGTCCAAGCTTGTCGTAGATGTATCGAAATGCTTGGAGCTTCGACCATAGGTTTGTGTGACTCCATCTTTCCTTGATCTATGCTTCACTCCCTCCATGGCAAGTTTAACCGTGTTTTATATGTAGGACAACATTGGTGGTGTTTTGTCGAATCCCTCCAATGTGGGGCTATTTAGTTACATTTTCAACATATATTTAATAAAGTACAAGGATGAGATCCATTGTCGGTTTTCGAACTGAAGCTTTAGAAATATATGATACAAGCCTCTTTCCTATACTTATTATATAAGTACGCAAATTTTTACAGACTTCAAGAATAAGATGTGAGCGGTATTAAGATATGTAAGGACCACACTAGTACTCCTTCAAGCCATAAAGTAGTGTGGTGTATGAGTGTAATGCGTAATATATTATATTTTCATAATTTGTGGTACTAACATAACTATTCCTTTTGTCACTCGAGGACCATGGTGAGTGGAATATGGAGGATTTCAGGGTGTAAGCATTGTATGTATGAATATGAATATTAGTCGTATATGTGAGCCGACACTTGCTTAAGTATGTTTGCTTACCGCCCAATGTGAGGCAATTCTGAAGTTTCATAAGTTTCTGTGGGTAATAAAATACCCATTTGTCAGTTTATATTAGTTATTTTCTGGACGAGTAACACTCATTACTGATGTTTTTCATATAATATATATATGTCTTGCAAATTCAGAGTTGATTTTGGTGGAAGTATAGATAAACACTACACATAGTTGAGCTCAACGTAGTTATTTTCTTTCTTACTTTTATTTATATTTAATGTATTTTAATATATATTTAATAATGTCTTTCATCCTCATGACGTTAAGCTCGTTGTTTCGATCTATTTTATCAATCGAGTCATACCGACCAACAACTTTAAACATGATTTAACTCGATCGTAACATTTCTGATTTGGTTCTCAAGTGAACCGAAATGAAGGTGATACAAAATAAATCATTGATTGAGAGGAACCTACATTGTGTTGGATGTCACAAGTCAAATTCTTATCTTATAAGATAAATATTATTACCTACAATCTTCCTTCCACTCTCCTCTTTTCATTGTTTGTAATTTCTATATTTTTTGCGGGAGATTAGTCTCTTTTGTATTAAAATAATGAGATAAGAATGACTCTCTATGATATTTTAACAAATGCTATCTTCAAATAATAACCTTTAAATTGGTGACCTAGTACCGTCCTTGGTGCCTAAGGGTTTGTTTGATTAGTAAGAAACTAATGTAAATGATATGAAAATTTTAAGATAGGTAACCTTAAACAAAGTAGTTATATCTAATGTATTTTATATAAAAATTAATATTAAGTTTATTATTTTGTATTCAAATTGGATATGATTATATCTAAATGAGAGCACATAATAATCATGATTACCTTTTGTGGCCTATACATATGATCTATTATGAGCAAAAAAATTCTCTTTTTTCTTATCCCAATAGATACAAGAAAGGGGAAATATTTTTGCTCATTGAAGAACACATGGATACGCTACTTGAAGATTAATCGAAATTAAGTTTAGCCCAAAACATATTATAAAAGTACTAATCATTTTAAAGAATATATTGCATATATATACTAGCATAAAGTAGGGTATTTAACATTTTCATGTCATTTATATTTCTCTAACCAATTGGCCTAAAGATTTAGTCAATTGGGTTTTAGTCGGGGCCACACCCTAGTAATGAGTATAACTTTTGAATTTAAAGCCAACATATAATATGACAAATTTGAAGTCATGTCGCATGGGCTAGAAAAATCTTACCTCGGCTGCTCTGTTTTTGCCATTCAACGTGATCGTCTATCAGATTGGGAACTAACTCGGGCGCCTTTAGAATTTCTACTCTTATTAATTAAAAGGAATTTAATATTGACCTCTAATTAATCGTAATGATCCAGCGCAAACTAATAGCTAAGATATTTCTTTAAAATTAGTTAACTAAAATTAAATATATATAGTCTATTCTCATTTATAAATAGGATCATATCGTAATAAATATTATATGTATGACTAAATTGAGGGATTTCGAAATTTAAGAATTACTATTATTTATCTTTCTATGTGGATCTATTTTTAGAGTCAATAATAATTTATATATAAGATATTAAATTATTATATTTGATCTCATCATCTTTAAATAATAATTTATTTATAAAATTAAAATTTATTTATACTATAAATTGCGCTTAAAAATTAAAATGTATTTGTACTATAAATTGCGCATAGTGTATTATTTTGTGTAGGTTAAAATGTATTTGTACTATAAATTGCGCTTAAAAATTAAAATGTATTTTGTACTATAAATTGCGCATAGTCAGAAAACCAAGTCAAAATGGTAAGATAGAAACCGCTTCAGACACCATCTTCCCCATCCTTGATAAGATTGCAAATATCCGAGCATTCAACCAAACTGTAACCACAAATTTGAAGAAAGTTGTATCAATGAAAATGATACTTCTTAATATTTACCCAAAACATAAATATAGGACCCTGAATTAAAATGGAATCATGAAATATCAAGGCGCACTCCTTTGATAATTACCAATAATGCCGGCTTCTAAATCCTTCTTTGAATACAACAAGTGGTCTGCAACAACAATCAGCTAGCAATATTGAGTACTCCATTTATTCATTTTTTCCGAGGCAAAAACACGTATACACAGAACGGAAAACTTTTAGCTGCACCTCCCTTACCTGCACCAGTCTATACACTCCGAATGGCCCAGACGCACATTTATAGGGCACAACGAAACAACTTTCTCACCCTAGTATGAAGGTATCACTAGCAAGCACTAACACCGATCAAATGAGTTACATGCCTATGGCTTATGATATGGGATATAATTTGTAATAATCCGGTTTTAGTCTTAAGTCAGATTGGAGAATGAGTGGCGACTAGTTATGACATGAGTTGTAGGTATTTTAAAGTAGCTAATCATTTTGAGATGTATCTAGGTTCATAACATTCAATATGTATCCATACTTCTTGCTTCCTAAAGATAGTGATATATGAAATTAAAGGCTACATATATGAGGGCTTATAAGGGGCCTACCTAGAGTGGGAGCCGTGCGCCTAGAGTGGGCATCTGGAACGATAAGGTTGGAGGGCAGTAAAATATTATTAGCCTATAGTACAAGACGGGTTGTTAGTCTGGTCTCTTTGAAATGTACCCGAATCTTAAAACACTACCCATTGCAAAACAAATCTCAAACCATCCCCGACAAAGTGGAAAGTGTCCTCCGCCAACTAGGAAGAGGGGAAAATGCAATTACTTTTAGAGTTTATAACATATCATCACCTAGCAATATATCCTAAAATTTTGATCGAAACATCAGCATATAATATACCAACTTTTAAATGTTTCGAAGATATACAATAGGATTATCTTCTATTGATAGCTATCATAATATATAGTTACATTCATTACAACTCACTTTCCAGAGCTAAATATTGTGGGACTATTACTGACACCGGTTGCTCATGAAAGCAATACTAAAGAAGGCATACCTTCGGGCGTTAAGAGGACCTTCTCCAGGGGAGCCAACACCGCCTCGGATGCAGCTTGTTACACATTTGACGGTACATGTCTCTGCTTTTCGTGACTTAGGTCTTTGAATCCTTGCAGCCTTCCCATCTCCTCCTAAAACATCTATCAATCCTCATATATTCCACATAAATTTCATAAAATTTTACTATACCTGAGAGAGTTTGAGGGACGTTGGAGAGAGTTTCGGTGTCGGGCTGCGTATTTCCGGTGGTGGCTGACCACAAGACAACGCCGGCTGCGAGTATTCCTACAGCAAAGTTAGCAGAGATTGCTCCTGGGCAAAGCATAGTTTGAGGCTCCCAAGCTTTGTGTTTATTTTCGATGCGTGTTTCTTATTTCTTGGCTTTGATTTCACAGTTAATGGCCAGGATTCTTGGCAGCCACAGATAGCACAAAACAAAATGACGTACATCGTTTTCGGAAATTTCCTGTTCCAGTAATTTCTCTTGGTCGAGAAAATGTTATAGGACAATCTTTGATTTATCTTTTAAAACCATCTTTATTTTTCATGCTAGGAGCTACATTATTTTTATTTTCCAAAATGAAAAAGCTAGCCCGAAGAACCCACGTACACTTACATTTGTGGTTTCTCTTTCTTTTTTTTTTTTTTTTTCCTATTAAGGCATTTAGTTTCATTATTTTAGGCCTATTTAATAAAAAATTAAAAAAACAGAGATAACTATTAAAAAAGTGTTCCGCAAAATGTTAGAAGAATAACAAATACTCTACATACTATTAATTGTTCAACACTCGTTCCTTCTCTTCCCACATTTTTTCTTGCCGTTTCTGCTCTCTAACTTTTGTATCTCCTTCCCTCCTCTAATACTCTGATTCCAGTTCACTAATGAATCAGAACATAATTGTTATGATCAAGTTGAATCATGTCTAACTCAATTAATTTATAAGATTCGAACGAGAAAACATATGGAAGCAACACTTTTGGCATTTTGAGAAAGGAAGACACAACTAATGTACAACCAACACACAATAATACATCGAATAGAGCAGGGTGTGAAGAAACATAAGACATAAAAATGTCAAGATTTCTCGAAAATGGAATAGTCCTCTCACTAATATAGAGTCTGTTGTGACCTGCATATGTGTTCGCTCGCGGTATACGCAAGGTTAAATTCACGAACTCTCAACTAACTAAAAACTCAATAAAAACTATATATAAGGCTCAGAAAGGAATCTTATAAGTAGGCTCAATGTAAAACCCGCGACTTGAGTCATGGTTTTATAAAAGTTAGCCGATCGGTTCAATTGTCAGATGGAGTTGAGTATGTCTCATAACATGTGTACTGAGCCGACGTCGGTCGCCTGTATGAGCTATGAGGGTATGCCTACCCAATTATGTGATGATAACGTCATGAGCATAGTAGAAAAGAATGAGTTCTTAGAATGTATGAGAGTATGCCAGTTATTATTTTTTTATTTTTATATATAGTGAATTGTAGAATTATTTTAGGTCGTTTACTGTTCCAGGACGCATTATGTGGTAGTTTGGATGGTTAAATAATTATATATCATGTCATTATGATGTTGTGGTGTGCTTTATTTTACGGGATTTTCTCCTATCTTTCTTTGATTTTTTTTAAGATTTACTATGACTTAGTTATTATTCTTGACTCAAGTCGGAGATGAGTCAAGTCTTATTTATGATATTGCCATCGATCAACCCCCCGACCTTTTTCTTCTTCGCTGAACAAATGCTTGTCATGCCGCCCCTTTGGCTTGTCGCCGTCGCTAATGCCGGCGCCACCCTGCCGCCTATCGTCGCCGCCAAGCTCCTCCACGGCGTTGCCTTGCCGCCCTGAGCACTCCCAACCATCGCTCGGCCTCCATGACGCAAAGAAGCCACGCCCTTGTGTCGCCCTTCCTTCGCCGATCGCACTGCCATCGACCGTGACTGACACGATTGGGTGGTCGCCTCGACACCTTCGACCAACCCACGACCTCCCCCAATAGGAACCGAGCTCAGCGCCACCCAGACTGGCCGAATTTAGCCACTACCACCGACCACCTTTGTTTTAGCCATTTTTCAGCGAGCCGCCACCTCCGTCAGCCACGTCAAGCTCGTTGAGCCAGTTCCAACAGTACCTAATACCATAGCTATCCTACCAGCAGACACCGCCGGCGATTGCCACTAGAAAACCGTGGGAAAGCTGTTGAAAAACCACTGAACCTGCTTAAAAACTGTTGAAACCTGCCAGAAAACTGGATTCACTAGGATTCGCCGGATCTTCCGCCGAGTTCATCCAGTTGAACCCGATCAAGCTTCGGACTCCGTCAAACACCGAATTCGAGGTTTGAGACACATGACGAAACCCTAGCTATTGCCGATTATCGACGACTAGAGGTATAATTACCTCCGATTTAATTATTTAAAGTTAATCATTATTATTACAGCAAGCTAGGCTTGTTTAATTATCATGATGAATGTCTGATTGTGAATGAGACAAATGTCTGATGGTAAATGAAGTACTGATCTATATGATTTGATTAGTAATCAATGAATGCTAATGATCTAGTTAAATAAATTAAATTGAGCATGCCAATTGACTGCAACGTAACTTAGAAAAATTGGTATGAATAGGATGAGTTAGGAATGTTTTCGCATTTAGGGTTATTTGACTGTTGTTAGATGATTGCATTGTGAGTGATGTTTATGATGAGTTTGATGCATCATTCATTTACCAGGTGTTAGTTCTAGATTTGATGTGTAGGTATGGAGTAGGAGCTCGCCGCATAGGCGCGATGACATGCTTGGAGCTTCTACCAGGTTCGTTTAGGACTTTTCTCTTTTTTCATGCTCTATTCTATTGTATGTTTGATTTATTACTTGTAGGACGGGTTAAGTAGCATTTTATCAGATCCTACTAACTAGGGCCATTTAGCCGAACAGTTTTCCAGATTAATAACCCTCGAGGATGAGATCCCTCGAGAATGATTTTGAAAACAAGATCCACCGCAAGCTACCTTTGGCCCTATTATATGAATCCCTTCCTAGGCCTAGATATGTAATTTTATCGAGTTTTCAATGAGATAAGAGGTGGGGAAACCAACTTGCACTCACCAAGAGCAGATGCCTTGATAGTCAAAGCGGACTCTGGATTAGTGAGCAGACTATTCGATTCCCGAGGGATCTTGACAACTCCGCATTTGAGTTTCTCACACTCAGAGAACGTGGAGGTTTATGGGTACTGTTAAGTATAAGGCATGTCCGGACTTGTGCTTCAAAGGGTACTAAAGGCAACTAACTGCCTAAGAGTACTCAGCCTTCGTGCTCAAGGCCAAGAGAAATTGGAAGTAAGGAGAGGGCTTAGGATTCGAGACCAAAAAATGAAGTAAGAAAATGACAAGAGAGGCATTAGTAACAACAGATCAGTCAATTTAGGGTGCTACCGACTCTGCAGCCTAGTGGCTCCTCAATAGGTGCCCTTTAGAGAGTTTATGAGGAGTATATGAATGTTTTCTTTCATATGAGAGTTTGCTCTCATAGCCAGTTTGATATTAGTTATATTCTAAACCAGTAACACTCACTACTAATGCATTTTTGTACTATATGTAGGAGACGAGTATGAGATAGATGTGTCAGCCTGGACGGAGGAGTAATGAGGTCTTTTGCACACACACACGTTAGGTGATTGAATGTTTAATATTTTGTTTATGATTTTATTATACTGAAACTGATGTGAGAAAATACTAAGACATGATGATATGCTGCGATTGAATGCTATTACATGATGATATGACATGAATTGTGAAGAGAATGCACAAGTGAGCTGAGACCCAAGATTCAGCGAATGATGCATGTAGTAGATTAGAATTATGTATGAATGCTAATGTGCTATATATGTATATATCTTGTATATGTTGTTTTGACAGGGTAGCTCCTAATTATACTTTTAGGGGAGACTCTGTATGTTTTAATTTGGAATTTTTATTAATTTTATTGCAATTGTTGTTGGTGTATGAATTGATTATCATATCATCCATGTAGTATCTTGATAGGGTTTCAACCATTCATCAATGTATGGCGAGTCATGTCTTCATCTTAAGATGACGAGATTGGATGTGCATGAGTTGGGTTCGGGTTAGCTAACCTAACCAGGGCTCATAACTTGCCAGTTCGGTTCATGAGCGTGAACCGGATTTGGGGTGTTAGAGTTTTGGTATCAGAGCGACTCTCGGTCGATTAAGATGTAAGATACTTTTATAGGCGATGCGTGTGCAAAGACTACTCCAAGTCCAGCTGGCAGGTATGTTTTTGTTTATTTCCTTTACATGTAGATCTTTTTTTTGATAAGTTAGTTGCATAACAGTATATTCAGGACTTGATCAGAAATATGCAGAACTAACCTTAGTTAAGCTGACAAGATTGTTTCGCTCAATTATATATGAGCATGGCATGTTGTAGTGCTAGTAGAGGTAGAATGGGTATAAGATCCCATTGTATACCAGAACTGGATATGAGCAGGAATCTGACAGGGATGTCTTGATGGGCTTAGAAACCCACTAGTTCTTTCCATTGAGTAAGAGATTTGGATGAGTCGTGGTGTCCACATGTTCAATAAGCTAACATCGAATTGGATGTTGACTAGGTGCTCATGTTTTGCATGTCACCCCATTAGTCCTTCTTCAAGAGGATATGGTGTACATTGTGGGAGGGAGTTTGAAGTATGGAGCTTGAAGTGTGGAGATACTGGCAAGTTAGTTGGCACATGATATGGACCACTGACTACCTTGGACAAATCCTTAGGGATCTATGCCAATGGAGCCATTGAAGTACATGGAGCATAGATGAGAGTTGTGTAGATGACTTGAGATGGACCACTTCCAAAAGATAGTAATGAATGAGGATGAGTAATCAGACAAATACCTTGATATGACGAGGAAACGATCAAGACCACCATTGCCAACGAGATCATATATTTGATAGGATTCCACCAAAGATAAGGCACCAAATCAGTAACTGCCATTTAAGAGCCAGTCTCGAGTCAAATCGAGCAAGCTCTAGCTAGACTAATTTTCAGACCATGAGTATGGACCCAGATGGCCGTATGAGCATGTTATAGTGGTTGAACATGCCTGACATATAGATGATTAGAGCATGAGTTATCAGTACATAGCAACATATACAGATTTGTTTATATATGTTAGGCCTAGACCTAGGCCGATGCAGTGTTAAGTATCTGTTTGAAAATTTTAAGGTATCTCATTTAATGCATCATAGCGATTTGGGATCATAGTGTCTACCCAGCTTAATTGACTTGCAGATTTTCACCTGATTGAGTTCAGGGTTCGAGGTCAATTTTTCTTACCTTGATTCCTGCCTATAGTGTCACTTTTAGGACTCGAGTCAGTTTCAACTTTGGACAGTTTCAATCCGAGCTTTTTGTATATATATATATATATAGTGCATATACCTTAGGTAGGCCCGACTAGGCCACGAGTTGTTAGACGATCGGATCGTGCCACGCGGCATGATCTAAGACGTCCACTTAGCCTTAGCTTCACGCATCGATTTCTAGCTATTTTTCTCCCATTTTTGGAGTTATTCACTCTTAGCACCAACTCCACTTTGGCTCACCGCCGGCGAGAACCCGGCCTTCTTCCAGGCACCAGATCGGTATGGCCGTGACTAGCATTTTTGTAGTCAATTTCCATTGTCGCCACCACCCTTTTGGGCCATTTTCCAGTGCTGACGACTGTCTTTTGGCTGCTCCAAAAGCTTCATCTTGTCGAGTTCTCTATTTTGATACTGCCCACGACCACCGTCATGGCCGGGATCGCCGCTGTTGATGCGCCACACCAGCAGCGATTCCACCCTATTTTCAGCCATTTTCCGGGCAACTAGTGGCCGGACTCCACTGATTGCCATTACCATCACGTTCCCTGTCCTCCCCTCTGTCGATCTCGACCAGTGGCATGGGACGGCTCCCTGTCTAGTGACAGAAAACGGCTCCTCATCCAGCTCATTTGTAGGTATTCCTGTCCACGCTACCGGCGATTATGTCTACCTGACATTGCCCATGTCTGCCTGGCCATGCCCGAGTCTGCTAGTCAAAACCTGTGTTTGTGTCCATCAGCCCAAACCAGGCCTGCCAACCCAGCCTAGCGGTTTATTTAACCCAAACCAAGTTGGTCTACCCATTCGGTTCGGTCTAGTTCAACTCGGTTAGGTCTAGTTCGACTCATTTTCAACCCGTTTTCAGCCTACATTAGTTTAGATCCATAATCATCTTTCTTATCGTGTTTGAATGTTATGAGTATTTTTCTTTATTTATTCTTTATTTATTATTTATTATTTATTTATTGAATATTATTAATTTCTTATTATTTATATATTCGTTGACTTTGATGAATGATTATATGACTAATTATTGTTATTGATAATGTATTTTTTCACAGATATTATTTTTGTTCATGTTTATCTTATTTTATTTATTTAATTGATTGATAGTTAAATATTTTCTACTCGTGTTATTATTTATATGTATTTAGTCTTACATTCATATATTTAATATTTAAAATAATATTCTTCATGATTAATTTATATAGTTATTATTTATTTATTTATCCATTGATTTATTTAATTATTTAATTGTTTATTTATTTAATTATTTATATTTTTACTAACATGAGTATATATATATATATAATTATATTTTTATTTTATTCTTAGAATATTATTTATGTTCATGTATTTATTATTTATCTAATTATCTATGAGTTTATTTATTTATTTATTTTTTATTTATTATTATTAAGTCTAGATTTACGTGTAAGGTGTTTAGTTGTAGGCTGGCTTGTATTGATGATATGTGTAACGACCCGACCCAAAGTGCAACGTAATGGGCCTAAGTCATTTCTTTAAAACGGTTAACCCAAGTTAAAGATCTATAGTCCATTCTCACTTATAAACAGGATCTTAGCCCGGTAAGTATTAGATGTGGGACTAAATTGAGGGATCTCACAATCCACCCACCTTAGGAAATTTCGTCCCCGAAATTCCTACACTTGGCCCGTTACTAGCCCCAGCCCATGACCTTTTGGTCTATGACCGGC
>JAVDBV010060653.1:0-10555 GCA_032619315.1 Piper longum
CAAGAAAAAGCATTCACTTTTAGTCATCTAGTCGCCAAACACGTATTTCTTCTCGTCATAGTACTTCTTCTCGTTCACTACCTTCTTTTCATTGCGGGTCTGCAGGCAAACAAATAAGTTCTACAAGATATTAGTGATCCGCAGTGTGGAAAACAATCTGTAAAATTTTTCTTCTATCGCAATTGAAACATCTGGACATAATTATCGGCATTATCAATGCCTACCTGCCTTGACTAATTGTCCGTTCACAAATGGCAAATCCAGATGCATGCAAAAATTCATGGACTCAAATTAAACTACATAATTGTGTTACGGAAATTGCACTTCCATACAAGCTTTATCCTGAAACTTCATAAATACACTTCTTATAATTCATACAAGGTTTGCACTTTCTTCTCAAAATTGTCAACTTGTGGACAATGTTCGGGAAGATCCATCTAATTGTTGAAAGCATGATATGTACAAAAAAGGATGTCAACTGCAATCATAATGCATAAATGCTAATGCAGGAAAATAAAATTTAGCCTTCCTTAATACAAGAGCAATAGTTGTATCCTATTAAGGCACTTGGAAAATTCTAAACTTATATTAACATGCTTAGTAAAAACCAACATTGAGGGTTGTTAGCGGTTTAAGCTAAGAGTTGATAAATAAAGTTTCAGCTCAAATTGGTCATAAGCTTAAAACAAAGATCTAAACTGCATAATAAAAAGAAGACTCGCCTTATAAGCATCTTCACTAGCAATTATACGCCTGATCACTGAGGAAGTAGTAGTGCTCCTTGGACTCTCCAGCATCCGAAAAATACCCATATTCTTGGGAGTTGCATATGGATCAAGATCAGCCTACAAATTAAAAAATTAGTAAACAATTTTTAAATGAATGCAAAAGAACCAAAATCTGGGAAATACAGGCAGCAATTTACAGTTTCTGAGAGATTATTCTCAGCAACTGTCCCATGGACAACCGTCGATATATTGAAAGTTGTAATCTGCCAGAGAACAGAAAAGGTCAATGAGATGAGATCCTTAAAAATAAATAAATAAAGTTTAAATATTATGAGTTTGGCATATGCAAATTTTTTTCTTTTTCATATTTCTGAGAATATCTTTCACTTCAGCATTTGATTTTATCTCAATCCCAGTCTAAAAAATCTCAAATCCCAGTTTTTTTAGACGACACTACCTCTGCTCTATGAGACAGAAAAGTATTAGTAATACAACAAACATAATCTTCTTCAGCCAAAATTTGACAAAACTTCAAACAGTCCATGACTAGCACAAATTGCCAGTGCAAGTAAATCTCCATGCCTTTAACCAAATAACTAACAAGCTAACATCCTGAAGTGCAGGGTATCAATGCTAAGTAAATCATCTCAGCGATTAAACTTCTAATTATATGTTGAATGCCTGCCTATCAAAATGTTTGGCAGATGTAACTTCTTAAACCCAAAATTTTGAATTCTGAATATTCCATATGCTGAATCCCAAGGGAAGTAAATACAATGAAAACAGGAAACCAACCATAAGGGCTCACTAATTTTTGTGACAAGTTTAAAGAAAAAAAAACAGCTCCTGTCCAGCCAAGCATTTGGCTAAAGAAGTTCCATCTTTGTTGATTCTTATAAGATATTGGTATAGCCCAAAGCACTATCTAACTTGAGAATGACTCAATGAAAAGAAAGTAACTCTAGGGCCAACATCTATGGCCAACAAATTCATATTATATCATCAGAAGCAGAAATCCTTACAAAGTAGCAATCCTAGGGGTAAGCCTATGTTGAGAAAAATGTTAATTATCCCATTATGTGCAAACATCTATATAGACTAAGAGCCGAAAATGTAAATACCAAAATGGTTCAAACTAGTTTAATCCTCAAGAAAACCTTACAACATGTCAGAACACTAATACTCACCAAAACTACTAAAGCTTCATTAAAATTTAAACATAAAAGAGAGAACAGCAGGTATGTTATGCTCAAACTTCAAATAAAATGAATGTTATACTTTTAAGGCATACGCAAGTGAGATAGCTTAAACAAAATTCATGTTAAATGTAACTCCAAATTTTCTAAAAATAAGCAAGAAATTTGATGTTAAAATTAAAAGACGCATACCATGTCCTTAGTCACCTCCCAAGGAGCCCCTATGATGACTTCATCAACATATCGGCATGCCAAAACACTGAGACTACGCTCATGAAGGTTCATTATTGGGTAATTCACCCCTCGGTGTAGTCTGCGTGGCCACATATATATAGATGGCGAAATACTTTAATTTGCATTTTGTAAAGCCAATTGTCTTTAGATATTTATGAAGGTCGCAAATAAAACGAAAAAGAAGCTGTAATAAATGTTTAACCACTAAAAAGATACTGGTAGATATAATACCTGACAGTATCATCATCGTGGATTCCCACAAGAAGAAAATCTCCCAAGCGCCTGGCATGCTTTAGTATCTGCAATGAAACCATAAACCTGCCAACAGTCAGTACTGATCCACAAGAAAATGATGCACTTTTTAAGTCACTGACACATTTGTGAAAAATGACAGAAAGATGAAAGATTAGAGAGTTACAACATCAAGTTGAACTAAAACTAAATTCCTCCATAGAAGACTTCAAATTGCAAAAGACTTCCAAATGAAAAGGATAGAAGTGCATAATATCAAAATTAAAAATAACTGAATGTAAAAAGAAAAAGAAGACAAAAAGAGTGGCACAAAGAAAAAAATAAGATAGTGAGCGCAAACTAATAATGACAAGACTATGAAAAGTGGACCAAAAGAGATTTTGAATAATATAAAAGTAGGTCAGTCATACTTCCACATGACCAGCATGAAAGAGGTCAAATGCGCCATCAATATATACTACACGAGCACCTGGCCCAGGTCCCTATAATAGAACAACAACAAAAAATTTTGTTAAACACATGATCTTGCATTATAATATTATTCAAGAAAACATAGAAAAATTCTTTCTAGCAAAACAAATTTGTAAAACCCGTGACACAATTCAAAATTTTACATTAGCAAACTAGTCAGTTCAACTGTCAGTTCGAGTCAAATCAGTTTCATGACCTTCTCAAGGCTAGCCATACGTTATAAGCGATGAAGGTCAAGTGTACCCGAGTCTACAATAATAACGTTAGAAGAATGATGAGAAATGAGTTATATAGCAGTTTGGGTGGATTATTAGTTATATAATATGTCATTAATGATGTTACTGAGTGTATTATATTTTATGATTTATTTTTATTTTTTGCTAGATTTTTTTTGGAATTTATTAGAGCTTTGTTATTATTTTTCACTCGAATCGAAGTCAACTTTTATTTATGAGAGTGCAACCCAAAACCCTCTCCACCGATAGCCACCTCGATTGTTGTCGTCAACGCCTCCGGCTATTGCACTACCGCCAATCGACGCCAACAAAGCCGCAGGAGCTCGCCAACCGGCCTCCACGATGCCCCGATGTCGCACCCTCGTGCGACGACCGCCGACGCTGCTCTGTTGTCGGACATGCCTCACCGCCACCAGCCACGTCACTCCGCCGTCGCAGCCCCTTCGAGCCCAGACCTCTTCCACCCACACTGAGCGCCGCCGCCGAGGCCGGCCAAGAGCCGCTCAGACAAGCCGACCGACCCCTATCAACTCGCGACTGACATCAGCATGAAGTATAATTAACTTCAACCTAATTATTTTAAATTGATAATTATCAGTCATAATGCTAGGATTTGATTGATTGACATAATAAATTATTTTGATAGTAAATAAAATGAATTTGATGTGAGTGATATGATTAAGTTAGTTAGGATGTATGAATGTATCATAGCGGGCGTTAGTTTTTAGTTTTGATGTGTAAGTGCAAAGTAGGAACTCGCCGCCTAAGTGCGTGAACCCGATTGAAACTTCTACCAAGTCCGTTTAGGACTCCGTTTAGGACTCGCTTCTAGTTTGATTCTTTCACTTTATTGTGATTTGTTTAAATAGGTAAGCGGACTTATCGAATAGTGGATTTATCGCATCTTACTTCATACGTGTTATTTAGTTATACAAATTTTCGAATTAATAACCCTAGAGTTTATTTTCAAAAACTCAAATCCAGATCATTATACCTCCTGGCCTATTACATTAAGATCTCTATCCAAACCTACGTACATATAGTTTTCTCTGATTTTTCAGTGAGATGTGAGACAAGGGCAAGTCGACTCACGTGTACCACGAGCGGACACGTGCTAATCAAAGTGGACTCTAGATTGGTGAGCGAGCCTTTCTATTCCCAAGGGATCCTGGCAACTCCACCTTTGAGCTCCATAAACTCGAAGAAGTGTGGAAGATTACGAATACTGCAATGCAACGCGTGTCAAACTTATGGATTCAAAAGAGGCTAAAGGCGTCTACCTGAGAATACTCGGCCCCTATGCTCACGGCCAAAAGTAATACGAAGGATATAGAGGGTTTTATGATAATTAATTTTCCCACGGAAAGGATAGTTTGAAAATTTTCCAAGCCATGTGATGAGTCAGAATGGGATGCTGTCAAGCTGAGGCCAACAGCTCCTAATTAGTGCCCTTATGAGAGTTCTAATGCAAAAGTATATGAATGATTTCATTTAACAAGAGAGAGTTCTCATGTTTCAGTTGATTATTAGTTATTTCTAAGTGTTACTCATTACTTACATTTTTGTATCATATATATAGGTGAAAATTTAGATGACTAAGAACTGTCAAGACTATGGAGGAGCAATAAAGCAACTTGCACGCATAAACCTGTCAGGACAATGAGAATGTGATGTGATGAATTATTGTGAATGGTCATAGATGAATGTCTTAATGTCTTATTGCATGAAATGATCCTGTGACAATATTATGATCAAAATTGAAGAGGATAAGCTAATGTGGTTTCGAGACCAAATAAAAGATGATCAAAATGATGATAATGAAATATTGCAAAGAAAAGATCATATTTTTCGCTACGTTTTCCCCTATTCTTGTTAGATATAGATATAGATTTTGTTGTTGATAAGGTGGTCCTTATTGCACTTTTAAGAGAGACTTTGCAGTTTTGTTTTAAAAATCGTTTTTTTTTTAACTTTTAATGAGTTTGTGTTGTCTTAAATATAATTGGCAGATCATAGCATGTATCTAGAACCATGATAAAGCCTATGCATCTTATCCATATATTGAATATTTGCATCACCATCTTGAGATGCTGAAGTTAAATCCGGGTTAGCTTAACTGAATTAAGTAGATTAATAAAGAGTTCAGACACTGGTAGCATTTTTAATTCGGTTCGCAAGTGAATCGAATTGAGGTGTTACAAAATTAATTAAAAAAAATTGATAATAACCCATCACCTGCTCTAAGAACAAATAGATGCTGGAATCATACCTTGCCATTTGAAAATTGTACAATCCTACGCGATGTAGGCAAAAAAGAAGACAACTGAAATCCTTTTGGTCTATTTTCTTCTGATTTAGTCTCCTCATCCTTCTGAATTTGGTCTAGCAAGAACTTATCAGCTGAAAGATTTTTATTTTCCATATTGCTCGTAAATGCAAGGATTCTACCTGCAAAAGTATCTATATTAGGAAAGTACATCGAAGTAGTTCAAACTTCGAACATACAAGACTATACACCAATGAGAAAACTTTAAAAATAGATGAGTAGATTCAAACATACAAAACAGTCAGTGCAAATCAACAAAGTGAATCAACCACATTCATACATTGTAGGTTTAAAAATTTCTCAAAATATCACCATATTCATTATAACAAATGTTTTGAGAAAAACCCAAATTAGTACACTTCTACCATATATAACCAATTGCAAAAAAAAATCTAAGAACCATCCCATGCACCAATAAATAGTGGAACTGTGGCGAAAATTAGAATAAAAGGAATTGACCATTGATCCACAGGCAATGAAACATTCATTTTCAGACATTCTTTATGACACATCTGGCCCACCATCACCCCTTTCACCATCAATGGTGGCTCACATAGCATAACACCCATGATTAAAGAAAAAAAAAAAGGTAAGTAACTGGAAGATGATAACAGAATTACCAACAATATCTGTGCTTGAAACACCTTCAGTGCGTTTGATCTGTTTGTAGCGACCTGCTCTTTTTGCCAATGCATATGCATCACTTCCGTCAGGAAGCAAGCAGGGATCATCTCCATGTATAATATAATCAATCTTGTGCTCATTGAACAAACTGCTCATAAACTTCTCAGTGATGGCATAGGGAGCATTTGGGATGACCTCATCAACCCACTTAAGTCCCTTCACAAGAGCTAACCTGCAATCATGATGCCAGGCATTATAAACAACATAATCTAGATGTAACAAAAGAACCAAAAACAACCCAAAATACAATGCTGATTGATTAAATAGAAAATGAATTTAATTAATCAAAAGCTTTAAAAAGGTTTTCAGATAAAGTGTATTGACAAATCTAAAAAATGACAACAAAAAAAAACAGAGTAATATTCATTTAGCAATGACTGGCCAATAACTAAGAATAAATTCTTGAACATGCAATAGAGAGCTGGCCAGACAGTTTACTAAAGGGAAAATCAGAAAATACCTTTCATCCATTGACAAAACAGGCGGCCCCTTGTTCGTAATGATCTCCTCATCACTTACTACTCCAACAACTAATACATCACCAAGAGCCTTGGCCTGCCTCAAAGCATTGGCATGGCCATAGTGCATTAGATCAAAACATCCATCCATGTACACTCGAACAGGCTTTTTCCCATACTTCTTTTTATGAAATTTTCCCAATTCTGACCAGAAAAAAGGCAGACAAGGAACACCAATCCCTCCAAAGTAGGTTGTAGATAACCCGAGGAATGCAATTGTAATCATTAATCCTCCGAACAACTGAGAGTAGTGAACCCCATCCCAAATCCAATGATGACTTTCAAAATCCAAGGATCCCATTACTTATTCCACTAAAAACTATAAATATATATATATATATATATATCTAATTATATCAGTTTTTTTTGTTTTTTTCTTTTCTAAATCCTCCCACAAAACACCTCCTGCGAATTCAACATGAAATAAACAAACAATCAACAACAAATTAGTTACACCACATATTCAAAACACAAAACATTGATATAATTAGCATTAATCAATAAAAGGAATGAAATGCTCATATTTGGGAACCAGAAAAACAAATAGTCACACATCGAGAGCATAAATGATACCCAACAGAACATCAAATATGCAAACAATCAACAACTCAACCACACCATATACATATAATACAAAACATTACAATAATAACCACCAATCAATCGAAACGAACAAATTGCACTTGTTCAGATCGGTACAGCAAAAGAACCATAAACGACATGCAATCCAACATCAAATACACATTCAATCAACAACAAATTAATCAAATCAAACGCACTTATTCTGGTATCATAAAAACAAACGACCATAAAAAATATGCAATCCAACATCAAATTGGCATGCAATCAACAACAAATTAATCACACCACATATAAGATATACAAAGCAGTACTCTAATCAACATCAATCAACCAAAGCAAAGCGTTCAGCGACCAGAAAAGCCAAAAACCACATACAACAAGCAGTCCACAATCAAATACGCATACAATCAACAACAAATTAATCAATACAAATACAAGAACCCAAACATTATTATTATAACCATCATCGATCAATCGTAAGGACCAAAGCACACTTTTTTGCGGACCAAAAAAACCATAAACGGCATGCAGTCCAGCACCAAATACACACACAGTCAACAATAAATTAATCAAACCAACCATAAGACCCCAAACGTTCCCACAATCACAATCAACCAATGGAAAGAAACTAGAAACATAAAGAAACTAGAAACATAATTATTCAGGGACCAGAAAAAGCAAAAAAAAAAAAAAACCAAACAAACTACGCAAAATTCACCACCACTCAAATCAAACACACATACAAATTAATCACATCAAACATGAGAAACGAAAAATGGGATTATACAACGACAGAAATGCAAAACCAACAAAAAAAACATAGAACAGCCCAAAACCAAGTAAGCATACCGGGAAGACACCAAAACACACAATAATAACCCCCATCAAATCAAACACACAAACAATCCAATCACACCAAAACATAAGACATCGAATCTCACTATCACAATCACCGTCAATAAATCAATCAACCAACCGAAAGAAGCGCACCCAAAACTCCGAGGAAGAGATTCTGAGCGAGAGCCAGAAAGATATATTGCACGCAGTCGGGCGAAAGCGACCTAACCTGGCGTGTTACTTGTCAAACGCCACAATACTAAAACTAAACAAAAAAAACCAAAGCCAAAGACTTCTATCTCTCCTCCTCTTTGCCACACATCACCGATTACGTCCAATGGCATCGCAAAGCAATGACGCCAACAATTTGAAACTAACACGCAACTCACACAAAATAGCTCAACAGGTGTGATTTTGAATCCAAAAAGATCTGATTCGGATGAGATCTTGGAATTTTGTTAGTACCTTGTAGACAGGGGAGATGGATCGGCGGAGGGAGGGCGACGACGGCCGGCCGGCGGAGGGGAGAGAGCGGCAGCGTCTCCGCCCTTGTCGCCGCCGCCTATACCGGGGACACCCCTCTTTTTTTTTTTGAGATTTTGAATTACATTATTAACAACTTGTGGATCGAACAAATAGTAAACAAATAATGGTTGGTGATCAATTAATAAGATTACTAGGAGAGCAAAAAATTGATGATTTTTTTTATTTAGAAGGAGGTTAAAATTTTTCTATTTGTACTTATAAATGAGGTGTAAGTTTTACATTTGATTTAGAAAGGGGGAAAATATTTCTACAAAATGATAAAATTGCTCCTAAATTATTTTCTAGGAAAAAATAAATGAATGGAACCTTAAGAAAAACAAATCAATCTAATGACAACCCTTTCCTTGCTAGATATGGCCAGCACCGGGTAGAGTTACTCCAAATTATTTTTTTTAAATATAAAATAAATAATTTAGTCTACATATTTTCTTTCAAAAAAATGTTCGCTCCTCCTTGACCTAAAAAATAACCATTCGTGAATTTAGTGTATTAATGACGACCTATTAATTCTTTTTCATTTTGAATATCATGTAAATATAATTATAAAAATATTGTAATTTTCTTCGTAAAAAGCTGTAAAATCAAACATGTAAAGCTTTGGAAGGATGCGCCTGATGTGGACGGGGAGTTGGTGGGCGTGGAATCCTTTGGGCCCCACACGAGGCTAGGACTTAGGTGCAGGAGGGCAAGTAAGCGTGGATATCGGAGAATCTGCGGTGGTCGGCTTGTTTTATTTAATTGTGCCAGCTCTCCTACGAAAAGAAAAATTAGAAACATTAAACAAAAAATTATATGCAGTAGGCTCTAAAACGAGCCGACAGTGTAAAATTCAAAGTAGTTTCGAGTATTTATACGTTTAAAATTGACTAAAATATTTTTGATATTCTTTAAATTTTATTTAAGTTTGAATATATTTAAATTATTAAATTTTAAAATTTTCAAAATTAACTCACTTTTTAGTTTAAAACTAACTCACTTTTATAATCTTTATTCATATTTAGATAATTTTTATCTAACATTTGTTGTAGAAAAAAACTAACAAATATCATCTATTGTTAGATATTGATTAAATAAAAAAATTTATAAAAAGAAAAAATAAATTTTAGTATCATCCCTAATAAATAAAGTTAATAAATATATTTTACTAACTATCAAAGTCATAACAACTAACCAAAATAGATATTAAAATTTTAAATATAAATTATGTTCAAATATATGATGCAAAAGAAAACCACTATAAGTATATATTAAAGAATTTTATTTCACTTATGAATTTAAAAAATTGAATAAAAAATTAGAATATAATTATGTTTCAACTTACTATATAAATAATATTATAACATCAAAATATATAAATAATTTAAACACGCAGTCATGTGAAGACAAATAGGAAGAGGTAATATTGACCCCTAAGGATTTATATTTAAATAAGTAATTTTTCAATAATCCAAAATATCAAAGTGTAAAACCCGTGACTCGAGTGAGGGTTTTATAATAGAGAACCAGTCGGTTCAACCATCGGTTCGAGTCGAGTCAGTTTATAGACCGCACGCTGAGTCGAGACCGGCGTGAGTTATGAGCGATGAGAGTCACGTATACTTAAATATATGATGATAACATTGAAAAGATGATGTGAGATGAGTTATCAGAATATATGAAAGTAGTAATAGTTTTAGGTCGATTAAAACATTAGGACGCATTATTGGGTAGTTAGGGTGAGTTATTAGTTATAGAGCATGTCATATTGATGTTATGTTGTTTGTTTTGTTTTACGGGATTTTTCCCAATTTTTATAGATTTTTTTAGAATTTATTACGAGCTAGTTATTATTTTGACTCGAGTAGGAATCGAGTCAATACTTATTTACGACTTTGCCACCAAGGTGTTTTACCTCCCTCCTGTCACTACCTCACCCAAACCCCAACGCCGCCGCCGTTCCCTTGTC
>JAVDBV010060656.1:0-14080 GCA_032619315.1 Piper longum
CAAAATCCCCCCCCCCCCTTATCCTCCCTCCGCCGCCGCTGCCCGTTCGCTCCGGCGAGGCAGGGCAGAGCCGCCGGGGGAGGGGGGTAGGGAGGCGGCGGGGGGCCGCCAGGGCGGGGCAGGGGCGCGAAAAAAAATATTAAAATTATAATAAACTATAATACACATAATAATATCAAAATAACATCAATATATAATTTTTATATATTTATGTTATAAATTGTCAATATATATTTTTATATAACCGATTCGGACCGATTCCGATTCCGACTGATTCCTGACCGATTAAAAAAAACCAATTTTTGGTCGATTTAAACCAATTCCGATTCAGATTTCGATTCATTGGAAAACCGATTCTGATTTCGATTCCGATTCTTGCAACCATGCGTAGTACTCTTACCTTGGTACCAATTATATATTCTATCCATTGCAAATTTGGATAAAAATTATAATTCTAACCATTGCATGTGTACCGGTACAAGGCCTACCACAACCGGTCCACCACCATTCCATGAACCCAAAACCCTTTTATTCCCTTTGACAGACTGCGACCCCTTTGCAAGACACCCCCTCCTGAAATATCCAGCTCCTTGCGCAAACCCGAGCTAATATGTGGGCAATCATGGCCAATAAAGAAAGATTTAGGTATGTTAAAAGAGGACAAGTTATGAGTCCACGCCCTGCCAGCTTTACGCTCTTTCAATTCTCACCGGGGAATAACTGGCTAAGTGTCACAGTTGACAAGCTCACATGGGCTTACGTTCATGTCCTGTCTATCCCCATTCATTCATTGCCATGTATCGTTTAGTGGCCAACAGTGCCTTCAATACGCCAACATTGTGTCACATAAAGCGTTTGTCCTCCTTCACTTGCGGGGCCTTGAGCTATGACAGGATAGTGAACTGCCAAGCACATACCAAAGCCTCAATAATTATACACACTCCATGCTAGAGAAGAATCCATCATTATATACACAACTTCTCTCCCCCGAAGAGTCCCCCCCTTCATTAATTCCAATTCCTATCTCTATGCCCATTTGCCGATCATGACCTTGATCCCATCTTTATAACAAGCATATATATGCTTGGTGGTTGGGTTGATGAGCTAGAACTACAAGGTAGAGGATGGCAACCGTGAGGAACACCTTGAGATGCTGTATCTCCTGCATACTCCCTTGTGGTTCTCTTGATGTCGTCCGTGTGGTGCACTCTGACGGCACGGTGGAGGAATTCGGCCGGACTATTAGCGCCAGCGAGGTGATGAAGGCTAACCCCAAGCATGTCATAAGGAAGTCGTCCCTTCTAGCGACCGAAGAAGGCCATCTCGTGTCGAGAGTGGTCGTCCTGCCACCGGAGGCAGAGCTCCAGAAGGGGAAGATCTACTTTCTGACGCCCGTTTCTCCCCCGTCGAAGTCGAAATCAAAGGAGGCGGCACCGGGGAGGAGGAAGAAGAAAGTGAGTGATGGAAGTAAGGGGAGCTCAATTGAGGTTACCAAGCTTTTAGTAACGGACCAGTACTTGTCGGAGATCATGTCTGAGAACTTCTCGGTTCATAGAGGCATTAGAAGGGGACGGGTAGGTGTTTGGAGGCCTCATTTGGAGAGCATTTCTGAGGTCTCACCATGACTACTCTCAGAAAGAATCATCTTTGTGTATAGATGATAAGAACCATCATGTCCATTTTGGTTTCTAATTCTCTTTGCTATAAGATCAGAGGCTTTGGTACGTAGTCAACAATTTCATTCCTGGTGCAAGATTATAATTATGCGATTATGTTCTTCTGCATGCCATGGTTCTACTCCAAGTGTTTATTACCAGATATAATATTGTTTTCCCATTTCATTTGGGCATAATAAGCCAGATGAAACAGAATGATTCCATAATGTACAAACGAGAAAGATAAACTTTGAATAGCTTCATGTACATGTATATGAATAATGGCAGCTCGTTTGTTCTTGTTACAATATTTCAATATTTCAATATAATTTTCAAATTGATGATGATTATGTGTTATTTTTTGGGAATAAAATGCTTGTAGATTTTTGTGATAATTGTTGAGTTGTCCCCCCTCCGTAAATTCATGAACTAATAAACCTATTTTGGACAAAATAAAATTTTTTTTTTATAAAACACGTTTTGTGTTATGAAAGATATAAAAAACGACGACGAACATTTTTCATTTTTAGTTTTTGGGTTTTGATTTTGGAGAAAGGGAACCACAACTAAAGAAAAGAAAATTGTGTGGATCGAAAAAGGTGAATATTTTGTTGAGATTTGATTGCAATCGTTAATAGTAACTTCGCCAATTTCTTAATCTGTAATTTTTTATTTTTGTTCTTTGTGGTTTTCTTCTTTATGGTTAATACCAATTTTATAGAAAATATAGTAAATTGTTACTAGAAAGTTTGTTCTCCTGTGGATATTTACTATATCAAGTTATGATAAAATAAATTTGATCCGGCCATTTGTCTCGTGGATTTCTCCAAATTTGTGGTTTTAACGTAAAATTATTTTTATCCAATTGGGTTCGTGGTATGTATATTTCGATTAGTACTTCTTATTTATTATGAGTTGTTGAAATAGAGGATTTGTGTTTGGTTAATCACAACAAGTGGTATAACCAAATTGTTTGCTTGATTGATTGGTTGTTGCAAATTTTGGTTGTTGATATTTTATGCCCGTTAGGTGTTCGATGAAATTTCTAAGAGTTTAGTTGGTGTGCCTATGATTTATATTTCAACAAGATATCTGATGAGAAGTATATTTAGATGATAACTTTTAAGTGGTCGAGTAACTGACATTATTGGAAAGGAAAATGATTGATTATTTATATTCCAAGAATTTGTATGAACCTATCACCGGTCAAAAATAGGTAGAGGTGATTGATAAAGACTGTAATAAGTTAAATAAGAAGATTATGACCTGTTTGAGATAATGGATAAATAAAGTTGTATATCATTATGTTTTTAAATTGACATTCTCAAAAACTATTTGGGATAAACTTCAAGAAGTTTTTGAGAGGAATACTGCTGACAACAAAATCCTTTTGATAAGGAAATTAGTAAATTTGAGGTATAAAGATGGAAGTGATATAAGTGAGCATCTCAATGAGATGGAGAATATTATTACTCAACTTGTCAGGATGAAGATGACTTTAGATGAGGAATGACAAGCTATCTTGCTACTTAATACATTGTCATAGAACTGGAAAACATTGGTGATTTCTTTAAACAATGCTACTCTAGATAGAAAACTCACAATGGACACGCTAATAAGAAGTTTACTGAATGAGGAGGTGAAAAGAAAATCTCTACCAATTTCAGGATCTCATGTATTAGTGTCAGAAGATGAGGCAAGATGTAGATCAAGACATAGAGACACAAATAAAAGGGACAAGAGTCGAGAAATTTCTAAATCCAAAAAGAACTTGACATATTATTATTGTGACAAGACATGTCATTTTAAGAAGGATTGTTGAAAGTTCAAGAAAGACTTGAAAAACAACAAAGATCAAGGAGAAAAGAATATTAATGTTATACATGATGACATGATAATTCTTTCTGATTGTGGGAATGATTGTTTGACGACTGATTATGATGCTAGTTGGGTAGTTGACTCGGGAGCATTATTCCATGCAATTCAATAGTTGACTCGGGAGCATTGTTCCATACAATTCAAAGTAGAAATTTTTTTACTATCAATGAACCTTCGGATTTGGGTATAATGAAGATGGGGAATAGTGACACTTCCAAAATTGTGGGCGTTGGAGATGTGTATATAGTAACAAACACAAATTATGGAAGAGTTGCTTAAAAATATCAAACATAGTTCAAATTTGAGGATAAGTTTGTTGTCGACCGAAGTGCTTAATGATGAAGGATTTGGTTCACAATTTGCACAATGTGTGTGAAAACTTGTGAAATGTTCTCTTATTATTACTAAAGGGAAGAAATATTGTAGTTTGTACAAGACTAAGATGAATCTAGTACGAGGGGAGGTTTTTAATATCTCCTCATTTGATTCTACTGCTGATTTGTTGCACCATCGATTAGACGCATGAGTGAAAATGGACTACATACATTGAAGAAGTTAAATCTCCTTCCCAAGGTCAAGGGCATCACAATTAGTCTTTGTGACCATTGTTTGGTAGGAAAACAACGTAAGTCATCCGTTGCAAATACAAATATAAGGAAGTTAGAAGTTCTTGAGTTAGTACATACTGATATGTGTGGGCCTATGGATGTAAAATCTTTTGACGGTTCTATTTTTTTGTCACTTTTATTGATGATACTTCAAGGAAAGTGGGGGCTTATGACATGAAAAATAAAAGTGATGTTTTTTGCATATTTAAGAATTTTTATGTATTGGTTGAAAGAGAGACCAATAAGCTATTGAAATTCCTTAGAAGTGACAATGATGGTGAATATTGTTTGTTGAATTTGATGAATATTGTAACAAACATGAGATTCGACATGAGAAAGTTATTTCTTATACTCAACATAATGGAGTGGCTGAAAAAATGAACAAGACTATCTCTGAGAGGATGAGAAGTATGCTATCTTCAGCTAAGTTGCCTAAAAGCTTATAGGGTGATGCCACGAGCACAACTTGTTAATTGATAAAAAGATCTCCCACATATGCCTTGGATAATGACATACCAGAAAGGGTTTGAAGTGGCAAAAATATCAGTTATTCTCATTTGAGAGTCTTTAGTTATAAAACCTTTGCATATGTGCCCAAAGAGCAAATGGATAAGCTTGACTCTTGAGCCGATGAATGTATTTTTTTGGGATTTGGTGATGATAAGTTTGGATACAAATTTTCGGATCCTAAGAATAGAAAACTGATTTGAAGAATAAATGTAATTTTCAGGGAGGATCAAATAGTTGAGGACTTTGGCAAGAAAGAAGTTCTTCGAACAAAATCTCAGGAAAGATTGGAAAAGATAAAAAATTATTCCACCTCAACTAGTAGTAAAAAGGTGGCTAGGATGACACAATTATTCCCCCACATAGTAATGATGAGGGTAGGGATGTAGTGTCTGATGATATTTCTAATGAGTTTGTTAATGATGTTGGACAGGAACTGATAAATTCTGATTAAAGGCAACTAACTAATGTAAGGAGATTAGTTTGTGAACCAATTCTATCAATAAGATATCATCATCAGAATATATGAAAATCACTGAATGTAGAGAATCAACAAATTTTAGTGAGGTCAAAGCTCATGTAGAAAAAGATAAGCAATTCAAAATGAGATGAAATCTTTGTATGATAATCACACCTTTGAGTTGGTGGATCTTCTTAAAGGGAATGGAGCATTAAAGAATAAATGAGTTTAAAGAATTAAACATGAAGAAAGTTATACACAACCAATGTACAAGGCAAAATGTATTGATTTCGATGAAAGTTTTCTCCTGTTATTAAAATGTCTTCTATTAGAATTATTCTAGATTTGGTTGTAAGTTTGGATTTGGAAGTTGAATAGTTAAATGTGAAAACGACATTCTTCATGGTGATCTTGAGGAGACCATATAAATGGAGCAACCAAAGGGTTTTAAAGTCAGAGAAAATGAACAAATGATGTGCAGATTGAAAAATAGTTTGTATAGTTTAAAGCAAGCTCTTATACAGTGTTACAAAAAATTTAATTTTTGTATGGAACAGAATGGGTACAAGAAGTTTGTTTCTGATCACTGTGTGTTCATCAAGATGTTTGATGGCGATGATTTTATTATTCTGGGGTGCTTTATGTAGATCACATGTTGATTGTATGATATGATGGAGCCAAGATTACAAGTTTAAAGAACTAGAATAAATCTTATGCAATGAAGGATTTGGGATCGGCAGAGCAAATCTTGGAAATGTCTATTCGGTGTGACAGGGGAGCTATAAAGCTTTGAGTGTCACAAGAAAAATACATAAAAAAAGTGCTTAAAAAATTCAACAAAAAAGAAGCAAAGCCGGTTGGAGTTCCAATTGGGGGTCACTTTAAGTTGAAGAAAAGTGACTTAAGTAAAAAAGAGATAAACGAAATGGTAAAAGTTCATTATGCTTATGTAGTTAGTAGTTTGACGTATGCTATGGTTTGTACAAGGTCGGACATAGTATTTGCAGTTGGAACGGTTAGCACACATTTAGCACATTCGAATAAAGAAAAATGGCAAGCAATTAAATGGGTAATGAGGTACTTGAAAGGTACATCAAAAAATGTATTTGTGTTTTGAAAGTGATAAACCTTTATTGGTTGGTTCCACTCACACAGACATAGCAAGTGACTTGGAGACAAGAAGATTAACGTCTGGGTTTGTTGTTAATTTTACTAATAGGTCTATGTTTTGGCAGTCTAGGTTGTAAAAGTGTGTTGTATATCCTCAATGGAAGCCGAGTTTATTGCTACTACAGAAGCTTGAAAGGAGATGTTATAGACGAAGAGATTTTTGAATGAAATTGGTAGTAAACAAGAGAGATATATAGCACACTGTGATAGCCATAGTGCAATTCACCTGAGTAAAAATTTATGTTTTCATTTAAGAAGCAAACACATTGATGTTAGATATCACTGAGTAAGAGATGTATTAGAAAATAAATCTCTTGTGCTAACAAAAAACCATACTTAAAGATATATTTCAGACATGATGACTAAAGTTATGTCAAAAGAGAAATATGTTTACTACATGAATGGAGAATGCATGGATGGAGCTTCCTATGCTGACTAGAGGTATTTCATGGAGTCGGGAAAGGGAGGTTTGTAGGGTTGTCCTTCTTTCTTAAATATATAAAATTATAACCCTATTTTGGACAAAATAAAAGATTTTTTTTAGAAAACGTGTTTTGCTTTGTGAGAGAGATAAAAAACAACAACATACATTTTTCCTCTTTAATTTTTGGGTTTTGGTTTTAGAGAAAGGGTGTCACAGTTGAAGAAAGAAAAATTATGTAGATTGAAGAATGATGAATATTTTGTTGAGATTTGATTGCAATCGCCAATGACAACCTTGCCAATTTTAATCTGTAATTCTTCATTTTCGTTCTTCATGATTTCTTTCTTTGTGGTTAATACTAATTTTGTAAAAAAGTATAATAAATTAGTATTGGAGAGTTGTTCTCCTGTGAATATTCTTTGTATCAAGTTGTGATATAATAAATTTTATCCGGCCGTTTGTTTCATGGTTTTTCTCTAAATTTGGGATTTCCATATAAAATTCAGTCCAACTGAGTATGTAGTATGTATATTTTGACTAGTACTTCTTATCTATTATGAGTTGTTGAAATAAGGGATTTATATTTGATTAATCCCAATAATAATTTCTACAAATTAACTCCTTTAATCCACCCAAACGGAAGACCTAAGAAATTGTTTAGTTTGAAGAACATGGCAGGTAGAAATAAATTAATACGATCAGAACCTCAAATACTTGTACGTTCCAATGGAGCAGAAGGTAATCAATAATGCAGGACGCGCATTTCACTTTCTATCAATGTCCACATGTTTTTCCTATGCTTATCTTACCAATAATATCTTTAGATACATCTTGTCCAAGCGTGGATGTGGCCTTTTCACTGTACTTTCTTATTCGCCGGAAAAGCAACAAGCTAGGAGTTATCCATAATAATATATCCTACAAGTCATGCTGTTCTTATAACTTCCAAGCACAGTTTAAAACCTATATATTCGATAGGATTGAAGAACTTCGACTTGAGGTAGAAGCTCGTCGTTCTCGTGTGCTGGACCACTGGGCATGGACAGAGTGTATAATATAGAAGAGATGTGAAGAGCTTATGCACAAATTTACGGCGATGGAGACTGAAAGCTAAGGAAGAAGGTGGGGGGAAGAGGTCAGCGTTGAGATGGGTGGGATGGAGCTATCAGTGGGACTAGTCATTCATGTTCTTCAAGTACTCATTCATGCTGGTCTCGGGACTAATAGATTTTTTTTTTTGGTTTCATTTAACATTGATAGAATAGCCATTTAATATATATTTATGTAAATTGGTTAATTTTATGACTTTCAATACGCCTTTGTCACATGTCATCTAATCTATTTTAATTAGTAAAAAAATTATTTCTATTATAATTAGGAGTTGTTTCGAATCTTTTAATACTTTTTTATTTTAATTAGAATTTGTTTTATCATGTATATTGCCATGTGTTATCTAATTTATACTAATATATAAAATAGAAGATTTTTAATATGGTATTGGCACGTTCTTCTAATTATTTTATAATATTACACTTTTTTTATAAGTAAAAATTTTAATTTTTTATTATAATTAGGATTAGTTTCAAAATTTTTAATATTTTTCTATTATAATTAGTATTTATTTTGCCACATGTGCTAATATGTATCATCTAATTATTTTACAATATTATTATTTATTTCTTATTGATACAAATTTTACTTTTTTATTATAATTAGGATTTGTTTTGAATCCTTTAATAAGTTTCTAATGTAATTAAGATTTATTTTGTCACATGTCATCTAATTATTTCATAATATTACCCTTTTATTTTTTTATTAGAAAAAATATTTTTTTTTATTTTAAATAAAATTTGTTTCAAATCCTTTAAATATTTGTCTATTGTAATTAGATTTTTTAAATTTTATTATAATTAAGATTTATTTCAAATCCTTTAACCGTGCATCCGATAGTATATATATATATATATATATATATATATATATATATCTATCTATCTATCTATCTATCTTAACCTCTTTATATGGTAGAATTGTTCATGATTAATTCGTCATTTTTACCCTTAAACATTTTCCAAATTAACATGTAGCTAGAAAGCAAAAGGGTAGATCTAGTAGGAGGATCGTCCTGCACCCAAACAGCATATACTGCTAGAATCCATAAGTGAGCCATGAGAAGATCTTCATCCCCCCTCCTCTGCAGCTGCAGCTATTCTCTTCTTCATTGCATAGTAAGATTTTATAAGAAGCAGAAATTTTACATTGAGACTATCTTATTTTTTGAAGGCTAGCTCATTAGAATTCTCTAATTATTTTTTTAAAAAAATCACAGAAAAAAGTGGGAATGAAACCGGTAATAGGTTTTATGATGCTGAAAATTTTAAAATTAACCTCTAATAGCCAAAGACCCGTATGCGGGGTTGTAAAAAATTGTTAATAATACATTAGTAAATAAATAATATATAGAATTTTTAATTAAAATTATTAAAATAAATATTATAGACTATTTTTAAAGCAGTTATAATTAAAATAAATAAATATGTTAACATATTAAAGATTTATAATTCAATTATAATTATTAAACTAGTGTGTGAAAAATTACAGTGCTAAAATGATCTCATTAAAGACTTAAACAAAACCCATAAATACATTGTGTCTATGCTGTAATATATGTCTATTTTATCGTGCTCTGCAATTGTGCTCCATGGTGAGCCCCTTAAAAAAGGTTAATAAAATCTACAAAAATTACATAAGGACTCCCTAATTTTCTAATGTAAATTTTTAAGTTTCTAGATTAAATAAAAATCATCTAGATGGTTATATTGGTCAGTGTTCTAGAATGTGCAAGAATGCAGGATTATACCCTAACTCCTTGATTCTAGATGTAAAATTTGAAACCCTAATCAAATGGTAATAGATTTAGATAAAATTCATCTCACACCTTAGATTTTACCATGGTTGCAAAAATCAGAATTAGAATCGGTTTTCAAGGGACTCGGAATCGAAATCGGTCTAAATCGGAAAAGAATCAGTTCAGTTGAATCGGCCTGAATCTGTCCAAATCGGTCATATACAAAAATTTGAAAAGTCATAACATAAATATATAAAATACATAATTACATAATTTCTTAACACAAATATACAAATTTATAGTTTAATACAAATATAAAAGAGCATCATTATTTATCATCACAATACCACAATCTCATAAGTGTAACATTTGATATATCATTATTTATGCTCTATCAAATGATAATAGCTGATGTACCATATTCCCAACCAATATCCATCTTCCTTACGACAAATCTATTACAAGATCTGGAATATAACAACAATCACACCCGAATATAACAAATCAAATGAATTTTAAACTGGAATCACCCAAATTGCACAGCATACAATTGCATACTTAGTTATTGTCAACGTCACCAGTTCAACTAAGAAATCAAAGTTGCTATTAACAGCATACAATTGTGAACTAATCAAATAATTGCATACTATTGTGAACAACATACAATTGCACAAAATCTATGAACGAATCAAATAATTTATGAACTAATCAAATTTGTGAACGAATACCAAATCAGCAATGTAACAAATTTGTGAACGAATCCCAAATTAGAAATGTAAAAAATTTTGAACAAATCCCAAATTAGCATACAATATCTAATAATTTGCACAGTAGAGCATACAATTTGCACAACACAACATACAATTTCAAAAAAAATTTGCAACTTTACAAAACACGGGCCGGAGGGAAGGGTGACGGCGGACGGGCGATGTCAGAGGCGAGGTCACAAGGGCAAAGGCGAGGTCGGAGCTGAGGTCGGAGGTGAGGTCGGCAGTATTAGACAGGCGGAGGGAGGAATCGCGATGGCGGAGGGGCAGAGACCCAGTCGGGGTAAATTTAGGTTTTTAAAATTTAAATTCCAATTTTACCTATGTTTTTTATTTAATATCATACCTATGGTATTTTAGTCATATACAAAAAAAACCGATTTTTCCCGATTTACCCCGATTCTGAATCAGTTGGAATTAGGGTAAATGGGCCGATTCAATGCCCATCGATTCAATGCCTAAATCGGATCGGATCGCTCCTGATCTGATTTAAATCAGCTGATTCTGAGTGGAATCGGACGATTTCACCAACACTAGGTTTTACCCATATCCAAATTTTAAAGCATTGGCCTAGTGGTTCATGAATTAGGATTTTCTCAAGCCCATTAGGTCCACCCAACTCCAAAAATGACCTAGCCAATACTCCCCATTGCCAAGTCTATTGATTCCCAACTAGTTGGAGTTTTTGAAAATCATATAGGACTCAAGCCCGTGTTGTTGGCTAACTACACCCACAAACCCAAACCCATTTGGAGTCTGTAAGCCCATGAACAATATTTAGTAAAATTGGTGCACAACCTATGAACACTGTTCCCAACATCTTAGGCCAATCTTGGTAGCCCTGTTTATCATGTTGGCCTAAGGGCATGTATTTAGTAATTTCTTTACCTAACCCTTAAAATGTCAGAGCTCACTGAGCCAAACTTTAACCCATTTGGATACCGTTTGGCCCATCCGAAAAATAATCTAAGTTAAGTCTGTTCAATAAAACCCTAAATGTAGGATTTTTTCACTCAGTATACATGAAACCATAAAGCCTAATTAAGTTTCATAATAGGGTTTAACATATCATTAAATAAGATAATTACAAAAGATGGAGTACTTTTAATGTTGTGCTCATGTAGAGGCTTCCCCTCGTTTTGTGTGCCATATTGGTCGACACGTGATAGGGCTTCCTTTTTACTTGTTGGAGTACACACAATTAGCTTGCCGAGTTAAGACGAGGAGTTCGATTGACCCAGGTTTGTATGATCCTCCTCTTCATCTTCTACTTGACTCTATGAGTGAGTCTTCGCTGATTAGTAGACGTAAGATGACGTCAGTGGCGTTTTATTAGATCCTTTCGATGATGAACTATTTAGCTACGATTTTCCCATAGTTAAAGAAATCTTTAATGTGGAGATCACTTGATGGTTTTTTTAATTTAAGCTCCATAAATTTTATAATACAAGCCCTTATCCAGACCCTTATATATTATATACATGTGAGTGCAATGGTTTCGTACATGAATGTCTCTCTCCTTGCAAGAAGTGCACTTTTGGTCATACTACCGATGACACCCTGGGTATGCGCCTTATACCGTGTAAGATGCCGTTTCTGATCTAGTATAGCCGTTGTTCATCTGTTATTGTGTGATAAGTGGTTGTGATATTCTAGGTTTGAGTGAATTTCCTTGTGGGCATTGAAATACCCATGAACCAATATTGCCTTACTGAAAGTTATTTTACGTTTTCCCTATGTATGTGGAGGTATGTATTTGTATTAGCGGCCGGCATAGGTAGACGGATTGAAGTTCATGGCGGGGGTACCGCATGTTGTTGTCTTTTTATGGCCTATGTATCATACTGCTTGTGTATTTTGAGCTTATATGCCTATGTATTTGAAGTATTTGCAACATGTGTATTTGGATTCATGAAGTACTTTTACCCTAAGTGCGGGCTGGTGCCTTAGATTTTGTAATGAACGTATGTTGTGATGTGCAGTGTGTATTATCGTTATTATTTTAGCATTATCATCGTCATGTATAGTGTTAACTTTATGACATTCTAACAATCGTTTAAAGGATATGTAAGCCTCAAAGTCGTAGAATACAATGAGGAACACTTAAAAGTATACTAAATTTATTTGGTTGCAACTGTTTGTGTGTTGAAGAAATGTGAATGGAAGAGCATATGGTCTACATTCCGTGAGATTCATTGAAGACCGAGTGTTAGGTTATAATGTCTTCGCATTGATGATATCCTTGCATGTAGGGGTGGGTGCAGACATCCGAATTACCGAGTTCGACCAAAGTCCAAAATATGTCTCACTGAATTTGATTGACAGAATTAAAACAAATCAAACATGGATATATTTTATTCAACCGAGTGTCCGATATTTTATATCAATAATAACATAATGCCTTCAACATTTGTGATGCTATTATGTTTTATGAAAATTTTAAAGCATAATATAAAGTAAAATTAATTAAGTTTATACATAAACTTGATATTTAATATCTAAAATAACAAAAAATGATGCACATAGAAAAAAGATAAAATATACTCTTATTTTTAAGAATTAGAACAATACATTAATATTATTAATCATATCAAACCACTTACTATATAGTTAGAATTCTCTCAATTAGTACTATATTTTACTAAATTTTTTAAAATTTAGTTTCTATACATTTCTAAATCAAACAAAAGATAATCAATGTATAGAAGCTTTAAAGTAATCATTGACATCCAAATGTAGTCAAATATTACATATACTTCAAAGATAAAATATTCTAGTAATTGATTCTTTATCTAATGTAGCTCACCTATATGAAAGAAAATACAAAAGAGTTAATAACTTGTAGAAATAGTTTACAAATATTAGAAGAGTAAAGAGTAAATATAACATTTTCACAAGCTCATTATAGACATGAAGATGTTTGAATATTATCTTCATCAACACAATTATTAATATTTTCCCTTTCTTCTATATTTATTGTCACAAATAAATCTTATGATGAACTTGGTTGTTTCCCTACAAATAAAAAATATAATAGTAAGAGAAAAACATATGTTAAAATGCATTTGCACTTACATTGTCAAATGAAACTGTAAAAACCTTTTTATCAAGTTGTCACTCTCAAATTTTACTAATAAGACATTTGGCTATGCATTCTTTGGTATATCGACTTTCAACTTTGGCAAAATTCAATACCTTTTTTTTGTAATTTTTTAATTTTCATCAATAAAATGAGTTGTCAAAATAATATAAGCAATATATTAGTTTTTATTGAAAATATATTCCCTTTGAATTGTTTAAGACATTTTTATTTTGATTAGGATTTGTTTCAATTTCTATTATAATTATAACTGTGTTTGGCACGATGAAACGCGTTTGGATAACGTCAAACCATCTATCCCTTAGTAAAATAAAAGATCATAAAATAAAATAAAATAATAGGAGAAAACATCGCATATGTAAAACCCATGACTCGAGTCAGGGTTTTATTACAGCGAACCAGTCGATCCAATCGTTGGTTCGAGTCGAGTCAGTTCATAGACCGCACGCTGAGTCGAGACCGGCGTGAGTTATGAGCGATGAGAGTCACGTATACCAGAATATATGATGATAATGTTGAAAAGATGATGTGAGATGAGTTATCAGAATGTATGAAGGTATGCAGTACGTTTTCTTTTTATTTATTTGATCGTAGAAATAGTTTTAGGCCGATTAACGCATTAGGACGCGTTATTTGGTAGTTATGGTGAGTTATTAGTTATAG